>ML104975.1:5318-35901 GCA_003697995.1 Taxidea taxus jeffersonii | reverse complement strand
CACACACACACACACACACACACACGATCATTTAATCCCCATGATATCCTATCCTGGGGCTCCCCTTATACAGTTAAGAATCTGAGGTTCAAGAAGCTACAGTGACCTGCCTGGGGTCACATAGCTAAGAAGTTACAGCTAAGCATCAGCATCAAAACTCAACCTTGGAATGCTGAATTACACAGCTATCATCTTATAAACTGGAATCAGAGGCTGTAGTTACGCCCCAGTCCCTATGTAACTACTAGTATCATGCCCTCTCCTTAACGGAGCCTTCACTTGAGGAGAGGGTCCCTACTCAGGCAGCAGAGCCCCTAGAATGGGCAGATGCGGGAACCCCTGGCACTGACGGTTCAAGGTGCCACAGTCACACCTGGAGGGGGCTGCTGGGTGGCAAGCGTGGCTGTGAGCCAGGGCGCGTGTGGGTCGTGGGTGTGGGTGTGTGCGTGCGGGCTGCTCTTCCCACCTTCCTGGTTTCCCCCTCTGTCCTTTCTCCCTTCCTCTCAACCTGCTGGCCTTCTCTGGCCCCCTCCTGCCCCGGCCTCCGTCCCCTCTCCCAGCACTTCCGTCTAAAATCACCCAGCACTGCCATGGTGAACAAGTTACACTTTTTGAAATACTAAACTAGTTCAAGAAGAAAAATACGCTGATGCCCAGCCTTTGACGCTGGTGTATTATTTAAGTATGTTTCACAGCTATATGACTGGCTTTTAGCATTTATATCTTAATAGTCTCTTCAACCTTCACTGAAATAATCACAATGAGCAATTAATGTGTTCAAAGTACCCTGCGTGCATTGGACTTAGTCTCTGTTATTTCTCTGCATGCGGGACCCTAGGTCCCATCAATAGTTTCAGGCTCTGACACTTCTAGTCTAGGCTGAAGAAGTAAGTTGAGTTGACAAGTGTAATCCGTGCTCCTTCCCTGCTGTTTATCGACCACCAGTGTGTTTCAGCCCAAACCCACACTCTGAATTGAGAAGCGGCTTGATGCTCTGCTGTGTAATTGTGCCATGTGGTCTTTAAAAGGCTTTTTCTTTCTTCTTCTTTTTTTCTGAACAGTCAAGATGAAATTGGCTTCTGGTCAGCAACTCGTTTTCTTTTTCCCTCCTCTGAGGTAGAGTAGCCAAAAAAAAAGGGGGGGGTTTTGTTTTGTTCCATTTTTCCTGCAAAGCTATGGGTAGCCAAATATGACTACAAATTATCTACATTGTTTTTATGAAGAAAAATATATTTATTTTGCTAGCACTTGGAAACATCGCCTGCTGGGGCCAGGGAACTGATGCTGTCCCCTGGTTTCTGTCCTGCTCTTCCCCTAATTGGAGAGCTCCGAGCACAGCAGAGGATGTGTGTGGCTAAATTGGGGTATTATGAAAATAGTTCACAAAGCAAGTGGAAAGCTATATATAAAAATGATATTTACTTCTCATTTTAAATGAAGCCCAAGACAAAAGGCATATAGGTAAACACAGCTGCAACATTTTTAGGCATATAATCAAATGCAAAAATAATATTGGAAAACTATGTTAATTATTGTAATTAAATTGTGAACAGTATTGATAGAAAAAAAATCTTTAAAACATATACAATCAAAATGGAGCTTATCATATCATGGGAGTCTGCTCCACTATATATGCACATCTGCCTAGGTGCACATATGAATCTGCCACCTCCCTCCCACTCCCCAGAAGGACTGGCGAAGGGCATGGACTGAAGGGAACCAGAGAAGGGCTCCATACCTGTCCACTTCTCAGCCCCGATGGCAAGTTTGGGGGAAAGAAGTTTGCCTGACCCAACCACTGAAAGTTGGTAGGGAAGAGTGGGAAGAGTCAGTCTGATCTGTATTTGAATGGAGGCTCAGTCATCTTTTACCAGGATGACTTTTGTCTCCACATCCCCATCCATACCCTGACACAAAGGTCCTGAGACCCTTAGAAGTCCAAATCCCACTTGGACAAAACAGTTGTCCTGCACAGAAGGAAACAGGCTACGTTCCCAACAGTTGTTTTAGCATGGATATTATATGGGCATGAAGTTCTCACCCTTGACTCTAAGTGCCCTGGGGTCTGAGGAAGTGTGGAACAAATGGACTCACCCACAACACTTAACACACCCCCGAAGCCCGGAAGACGGTCTTTGGTGCCCTTGCTCTGAGTATTCACTCTTCTCGTGGACTCCTAGGTTCATGAAGACACTTCTAGTCCAACTAAGGTTTTCAGACCAGTGCTGCAGTCTTGTTCTGGTCTACCATACTTCAATTTTAGGATCCTTCTGGGTGTAGAAGAAAACTGATCATCAACCAAGAGGTTTATTGGTGCCGTTTCTCCTACTTACTTTGTATAATCCAAAGGGGAAGAAAATGCTTCTTCAAGCTTTCTAATCAACTTTACTCACAGCAAAGGTTGGTTGAGGAACCACACTGGAGTCTTCCCCATCTGTTGCTTCGTGGAAATGTTTGTACAGGATCTGGGCTTTCTGCCGAGTCCCGTTTCCATCAGAAGTCTTGTGTTTCCTGTGCATATTCTCACTCTACACATTAACCCCCTTTTCAGCTTTCACTTAAGTCTTATCTCTCACTTGATGAGCAATTTTTTCACTGGCTGGATCATTTACCACAGTTTCACAAATGTCTTTTTCTCATTTCTGTAGGGAGAAATTGGTGAACTTGTTCATTCCTCAGATCTGAGCCACTGCTGAATTCATTTCTCTCTTTAATTGACTCATTTTTACATTCTGGCCGAGAATCCTCAGTGCCGTAGTTTGTCTCACTTTTTCTTCATTTTCATCATCGCTCCAGCAGTTGGCTTTTGTTGGGGTGGGGGGGTTAGACATTATTTCACAAAGAAACTAAAATTTTAATAACCAAATATAAATGAACATAACAGCAAGAAGAGATGATTCCATCCAGGCAGAAGCAAACCTGTGGGCATTTGTATCAGGCCGGCTCAAGCCCAGACCTGGCCACAGGGCACAGACAGGTGCTCAGGACAAAGCAAAATGTCACAGAGTTTCCTGAGGGTCAGAGTGGCAGAAGAGGTAGATGTGTCCACCGTCACGTCACACTTTTTCTGCAACACATGGCAGGTCACACAAGCAAGTCCGCCCAAATAACTCACCTATAAGAATTGCACTAATGATGATGCCTGTTTCACAGGGTTGTGAAGATCATATGAAACAATATTTGTTGAAAACATTTGAAAAAAAAGTGTTAAGTACTCTACTAGGAGAGTGTTTTCTAGCCTACAGTAGGAATTTTACTCCAGAATAGTCCCCAGCCAAGAAGAATCCATGATTTTAGGGCTAGCACTGAATATGTGTGGGGGAAATGCAGTAAGGGGGGAAGAGGTGTGTGCAAAATTTTGCAAATCCTTAGGAAAATAAGTGTTTTTGTAACCAATACACCAAAATATGATGCACTGCTGATAGGAATGTAAAATGTTTCAGCCACTGAGGAAAGCAGTATGGCTATTTCTCAAAAATGTATATATTGTATGATCCAGCAAATCTTCTGGATACATACTCAAAACAATTAGAAGCAAGGACTCATATTTGTACACCCGTGTTCATAGAAGCACTATTTACGATAGCCAAAAGGTGAAAGCACGCCCAATATCCATCGACAAAGGAGCAATTAAACACAGTGTGGTGTACGCACACAATGGAGTATTATTCAGCCTTATAAAGGAATGAAATTCTGATGCCTGCTACAACCAGGATGCACCTCCAAGAAGCACAAAAACCTGATGAAAATACAAGATATTCAGTATGAATATGAATATCCTCAAGATACTGAAGAATACAAAATACTTGGATTTGTAAATTAATTTCCTTTTATTCGTTCCCTTTCCATTTCCTTCCTCCCCACCCAATTTTAAAGATTTTTTTTCTTTTGTAGTGTCAATAAAAATGCTTTCTACACACCTGGCTTTGTTGTAGATTATAACAGATTAAGGGTGATTTATTTTGTCTTTATCTGGTCCTCCATTCAAATGCTCAATACATTTCTGATCTCATATCTAAGATTTTCTTTTCCCTTTTGCTTTCTGAGTTATGCCATGATTTCCAATAAGCTAAGTTTTGTGAATGTCTGATATAGGAAAAGGTTTATAGATATTTTTCAGCCTCTTCTAGGGATTTTCTGACTTTCTCCCTGTGAGCTCATGTGTGGGCATCTGCTGTCAGGTCCCTGTGGCGGTGGCAGCCCCTCCCTTCCTCCCAGGCCCTCAGCCCATGCAGGGCAGAGAGGGCTGCTGCTGCTTCCACATGCCTTCCCTTTGCTGTCTCAAGACTTCACTGTAAAAATTACGTTCTTCCCTTGCCATCCACCCTATTTATCTTTTCAACAGATGACGCCACTCCCCTCTTTTCTTGAAGTTGTCTCCAACAGAGAGAACTGGCAACTCCAACACCGAGAAGCCAGATTCTCTGTTGACCGAGGAGAATTCAGATTGCCTTTCTCATTAAGGAAATGTATTGTAGGGGATGGTGAATTACTACAATAGTAGGCATTTCACAAATGGTTGTGATTGGGTGCAATCACAATTTTAAGAAATAATGACAAGGCATCACCCTGAGGTTTGATTGAAGGCCTCTTACCCCCAAGTCTACCGAGACGTGAATGGAAGTGTAGCTTGGTGGCTAAGAGCGTCCAATCTGGAATCAGCTACAGTTGGAAGAGAATCCAGTCTTTGCCACCAAATAGCTGGGTGATCTTGGGAAAGTTATCAACAACACTAAAATTCAGTCTCACGCTCGGGATAATGCCTGTAATGAAGACTAAATGAAATCAAGCATGCAAAGTACAAGGTAGATATTTATTTAGTTTGTACATACTACTACTCTGATGGTTAACAGAAAGGAAAGTTATTTTTTTTCTTTTACTTTATTATCAGGTGTATTTTTATCCTCCCTTCCTTCATAAAGTATACTGGTGAATGGCTAAAAAATTACATGACCATTAACCTTGCTATTTTGTTTCTAGAGCCTAAAGCTGTAAGTATGCAATCGCTATCCCCGAGCCCCTCACTCAAAAGAACTCAGAGTTGAAAGAAGACACGTGCAATAAAGTTATAGAAAGGGCGTTTTATTCAGTCTTTCTGTCTGGTTTCTGCTGTCTCTGAGGTTGGTCCCTGACACATCCTTTACTTGGAAATCAATGTGTATAACGTGTCTATGCACATGCGGTCATTGTGTTGGAGGGGAGGAGTCTCTCAAACTACAAATCTCAGCAGGCAGGCCCTGGGCACTGTCAGTGGGCATCCAGGGCTCCGTGTATGACACGGATGGAAGAAGTGGTGTGACATAGCTGGGGTTTTCCCTTCATCTCTCGAGTATTAAGTGTCTCTAATTACATAGCTCTGATTACTCTAGTCTTACAAGATTAATTCTGGGCTGATGTCAAGCCTAAGGAAGATAATACAAAGTCTAATCTCCTTGCAGAAAGCTATATTAGGATGAGGGATTTGAAGTTGTTGAACCGTACTGGCAGTGAGCACAGGAATGGGGTTTGGAGGAAGAGCTTCTTCCCTGAGTCAAGCCCGTTTCCTCAGTGCCAGCAGTATCTGTACACTGGGCCCCTAATGGTTCAGAACCAGAGGTCAGTGAGGGTCTCAGCACCACATCGAGGGCTTCAAAGGGTGAGTGCAAGAAGCAGAGAGCTTGACTTTCCTCTGATTACCACTTCCTACCCAGCGTGCTCTGGGGCATCGCCTTTTACCCTAATCTCCACTGATTTCTGGCTAGTTTCTACTAGGAGCTACTCTGGGAGAGTAAGACTTACTGTGAGGGATGTAAAATTCCCTTCAGCCTGCCTCAAAGCTTCTCCCCACTCCCAGGCTGGGGCCTGACTTCCCACTCCGGTGCCTTCTGTGTGAAGAGAAGACATTCTGCTCCTGCCATGTCTAGTTATCTGGTTCTTCTGCTGGAGCTGGCCAGGGTGAGGGAAGACTTGAGAACATGAGCACGTCTGACCTGACTGCTTCTGTTATAATCAATTACCAGGGTGCTTCGCGGGACAGGTGTCCAAAGGCTGGGCTTTTCCCCAGATGCAGATACCTGGGTTCCTCGGGAGCCTCGTGGACCATGGACAGTGCACGCTTCCCAGAGACACATGGAGCTCCTCAACTCATTTCTGTGCCCTCCCTCCTGCCACCACCACCAGCTCCTACCCGCAGGGTCCCTACCCCGAAGCCCCACAGCACAGGGCACTCTCTCAGTCTTACTTTATCCCAAGCAGCTCAAGCTTGGCTACTCTCTTCAGCACCTGCCAAGCACAACACTGCCACATCTTCGGGGAACAGGTGACCTCATGCTGCCCTCTTTTCCTCCTCCTGCTGCTCGTTCTTCAGGCCACTTAGAGTAGGAGGGTGAGGCTTCCCTGACACTAAAGTTCTGTGTCACTTAGCCCAGGGAGGAGAAATCTAGAAATCCCTGGAACACTGGGGATAACTTACTTCTCCTCTCCAAGCACCACTCAAGATACACAGACCAGAAAAGTCCTATTCAATAGCCAGTGACACACAGTCGTTACATAAGCAGAGTCTTTCTGTGAATGTGCTGAGTGGATAAATGAAGAAACCTTCACAAGTGGAAAATCTTCTTGTGCATATACGCAATTACGTACTAGATCAAAAGCTTGCCAATAGCCAAAAAAGCAATGCATCATACGTTTCTTCTAATCGTACAAACTCCCCCTGGCAGATTCATACACATCCTTTTGAGTTGCTCAAGTATTCCAATGATAATAGCCCTTGACTTTCCATTTTGATTCAGTAATTATCAATATTTTGAAGGCATTTATCCACTGAGTAGCATAATAAAAGAATTGTACTGACAGGACAAATCAGTAATACAAACAGACTAAAGCAGGGTATAAAGATATACTTGGAATTCTTGAAGAAGAGGGGAGGGGCAAAGATCATTAATATTAACCACCTACCATGGTCACTAACATCTTGACATCTTAATTTCTATGACAATATGGACAGATAGCTAAGTTGTAATTGTGAAAATCCAGGCTGTGAGAAATTAAGTACATGACTCTGAGCACAGCTAATAAGTGACAGATGGGGTTCAAGTTCAGATCTGTTCCAAGAGCCTCTCTTCCCTCACTCAGTCTTGAGGAACTCAGGCAACAGAAGTTCCAAGCACACTTTTGCTTGCACTTGGGTTAATTTGCTCTTGTGGATTTCTCTCTCACTGAACTAGTTTTCCTAGAGGAATTTACAAGTTTACAAGGCATTCGCAGGGAAAACAAGTGCTTCTCCCCTTGAACACAAACTCCATGAAAACAGGGAATACATCATCTTTCGATTTCTGGTCCCAGCGCCTGCCATAGTAACTATTGTCCCGCACATGATAAGTGCCCTCTATATTTAGATAAATCAGTGAATAATATGTGATGAAGCCAAATGACACTCGAGGAAGAGGAGAAAATACAGAAATGCCTTCAGTCTGATAATCTAAAAATAGGTTGTAGCAAATGCCTATGTTTTTTCACTTAAAAAACATGGAATTTGACACCTTCATTCCTTTGTGAATTATATTGTTGCAAAAACAGAGAGAAAGAGAAAGAGAGTTTCATCTGAGATGAGTTTCCCTTTATAAAACAGGACTGAGCAGATTGTAGCAGCAGAGTGCAACATCCTGGCAGGCTGCATTAGGAGAATGATAACATGAGAATCAATGTTTAAAACATTCCCCTCAAAACCAACTCTCAAAATTAACAAAATGCAGTCTCTGCAAAATGCCTGGCATACCAGGAAGGTATGAGCAGGAATAAACAATGACCCTCTTCTTCCTTAGATCTTTCATGGCTTAATTGTTCCTGGACGGCCTTATAAAGATCTCTAGACAAAGTTAATCACGTTTAAATACCAGAGTGGCAGGCTCTATGTTTTACCACTTTCTTTTATATGTTTTATTTTCCTGGAGAGCCTGTAATTCTACAATATGGATCCTGAAACCAGGAGCTGCTGCAAACAGAGGTGCTGAATCCATGCTTGAAATGGTGCAAGAGAAATGCCAGGCCAGTTTCCTAACGATGAAGGTATTCTGTCTCTGCTTTCTGCATCAACGCTGGTGCAAAGGCATCCCTTCTGCTTCCCCACACATTGCACCTGACCTCAGTTCAGGGGGCTGTGGGCATGCTGATTTTGGTACAGAAGAAAATACCGTGGCACTCAGGATGGCACTAGGAGAATGTCTCACACTCTCCACAACTGGACTTCATAGAGATTCTCCCATTCCAGCTCTTCCACTGTTCCTCAAAGTGCTCAGGACTCAATGTTCCCTCCATCAACAACTTGACCTGCCAACTACATACCCCCAGCTCCAGCCTGCTCACTCTCAGATGTCCTAGATACAAATTTCAAATACAGCTCTCAAAATTCTGGACTTAGGGTTCCAATCTAGAATGCTGAGACCGTCCATTTCAGAATCCATTGCTCAGTCAGTGACACCTACTTCATCTGTAAACCAGGAGAGGATTCCCTACCAGACCGGCTCTCACCTATGCAGACACCCACCAATGATTTGCTCTTAAGAACTTCCATACACAGCTCCTTTCAGGTAGAGTCTCTGTCCATCCACACAGTTCCTACAAAGATTACATCTACTTTATTTCATTTTTGTCCACTGAAAATCACATGCAAGATTAGCATCATGAACCTGTGTACTGAGAATACACCAACAAATTTGACTTGCTCGAGCACATAATATCTCATGGCATAACTTTTTCCCATTCTTCGGGGTTATATTTAATCTCTTTTTTTTAAAGATTTTATTTATTTACTTGACAGACAGAGATCACAAGTAAGCAGAGAGGCAGGCAGAGAGAGGGGTGGGGAGGCAGGCTCCCTGCTGAGCAGAGAGCCTGATGCGGGGCTCGATCCCAGGACCCTGAGATCATGACCTGAGCTGAAGGCAGAGGCTTTAACCCACTGAGCCACCCAGGCACCTTATATTTAATCTCTTAATCAACTTCTAAAAATATTGTTCACTGCCCAAAACAAACAAAAATCACCGATTTTTATTCCTCTTTTCTTCAACACAATGCATAAATCTCGGCAAAATTTTACTACTGTTTCTGAAGTTTTATTTGGAAGGGTTTTTACCCTCAATAGCCTCATAAGTCTAACTTTACATGAGAAAAAATATTACACGTTAAAGGGAAAATATTTCTGCATTGTGATTACTTGCACCTGTGTTTTGCCATAAAAAGGTGAGGCACTTAGATCTTTGATAATCTCTGTAATGGTAAATGGAACTATCACATGTTTTATTATTGAAGTAGATTCTGTCCTGACACATAACATTTGGATTGCAGTTTTGGGATCAAGAAGTACTACTGGTAGGAATACACCAAATAGTCACTGAACCTGAGAGACAGACGATGGCATACCACTTGTTAAGTGATTCACTTAAAGTTCTACTGCCATTCTGCCATAGTTTCACCTAAATTTCTCTTAAACAACAACAAAAAATCTTCTTTTTTGGTACTTCTTGAGGAAAGCACACTCTTTTATGGTTAGCTACTGATATTTACTGGCTTATACATTACTTTCTACCATTGAATGAACAATTATATTGAATGAACAATTATATACTGAATCAAGAGCTTCAGGAAGATGCTTTTCTTGTTTAATAACGTCCACTGCACAGTAAATTCATCATGAAAATTACACTTGCATTTTGGCACTTTAGAATTCAAATATACACAATACAAAATGGATAACAGACTTCCTAACTTACCTTAAGAGGCCAGTGTTACCCTAATGCCAAAACCAGACAAAGACACTACAAAAAAGAAACTAAAGATGAATATCTCAATGCAAAAATCCTCAACAAAATAACAAACTGAACCCAACAATGTGGAAAAGAATTTTACCCAACAATCAAGTGGAATTTCTTCCTATTATATTTCAAGGCTGGCTCAACATTCAAAAGCAATGGAATCCATTACACATCAACAAACTAAAAAGGAAAAGAAATCCCAAGATCATAACAGCAGATGCAGCAAAAGCATTTGACAAGTGTTTAAAATCCAACATGCATTCATGATAAAAAATCTCAGAAAACTTGAAATAGAGGGGAATTTCCTGAACGTGGTAAAGAATACCTATAAAAACCTACAGCTAATACTATACTTACTGGTGAGAAACTTGAAGCTTTCCCACTAAGACCAGGTACAAGGCAAGGATGTCTCCTCACCACTCTATTTCAGCAGTGCACTAGAAATTCTTGCTAATGCAATAAGACAAGAAAAAAAAGTTAAAATATCAACAGATTAGGAAGAAATAAAACTACCTTTGTTTGTATGACCATCTGTATGGAAAATAAAAAAAATATATCAACAGAAATTCCTGGAATAGGTGATTATAACAAGGTAATAGGATGCAAGATTATATAAAAGCCAATCACAGTTATGTTAACACTCCCAAAAAAGAAATACTTGGGCATAAGTCTAATGAAATATGTAAAAGATCTGTAAGAGCCCAACTGCAAAAGTCCAATAAAGAAAATCAAAGAAAAGCTAAATAAATGGAGAGATATTCCACGTTCATGGATAAGAACTTGATATATAGTATCAATTCAATGCAATCCCAATCATAATCCCAGCAATTTATTTTGTGGATATCAGCAAGCAGATTTTAAAGTTTATATGGAGAGGCAAAAGACATGTAATATTCAATGCAGTGTTGAAGGAGAAGAACAAAGTTGGAGGACCGGTGATACTCAAATTCAAGATTATTATAAAACTACAATAACCAAGAGGATGTTGTTTTGGTGGAAAATAGACAAATAGATCAATGAACAGAATAGAGAACCCAAAAATATGTCCACATAAATATAGTCAACTGATTTTTGACAAAGGAACAAAGGCAATACAATGGAACAAAAATAGCTTTTGTCAACAATTGATGCTGCAATACCTTCATATCCATAAGCAAGCAAGAAAAAAAAAGTGAATCTAATCATAGACCTGTCAACCTTCACAAAAGCTAACTCCAAATGTATCACAGATTCAAAGGTAAAATGCAAAACCATAAAACTCCTAGAAGATAACAAAGGAGTTACCCTAAATGCTCTTGGGTATGGTGAGGCCTCATTATATAAAACACCAAAGTTATGATATATGAACGAAGTTATTGGGAAGCCAGATTTCATTAAAATTAAAAATTTCTTCTCTGTAAAAGACAATATCAAGAGAATGAGAAGACAAGCACAAATTGGAAGAATATATTTGCAAAAGACATATCTGATAAAGGACTGCTGCCCAAGATATACAAAGAACTCTCAAAACTCACAAATAAGAAAACAACCTAATTAAAAAATATACCAAAGACCTGAAGAGACACCTCATCAAAGAAAACATACAGATGACAAATGAGCATATGAAAAGATGCTCCACACCATAAGTCATCAGGGAAATAGAAATTAACCCACAGTAAGATGTCGCTACACATCTAGTAGGGGAGCCGAACTCTGGGACACTGACAAGACCAAATGCTGGTGAGGGTCTGGAACAACAGGAATTCTTATTCAGTGTTGGTGGGAATGCAAAAATGGCACAGCCACTTTGGGCGACAGTTCCTACAAAGCTAAACACTCTTAACCTACAAGCCAGAGTTTTACGCAAAGGAGCTGAAAACTTACGTCCACACAAAAACTCACGTGCAGATGTGTTTAGCAGCTTTATTCACAGTTGCCAAAACTTGGAAGCAGCCAAAATGTCCTTCAGTGGGTGAATGGATAAATCAACTGTGATACAGCCAGAAAACGAAATACTATTCAGCACTAAAAAGAAATGAGCTATCAAGCCATGAAAAGGCATGGAGGAAACTTGAATGCATATCACTAAATGAAGGAAGCCAATCTAAAAAGGCTACATGCTGAACGATTCCAACTATATGACCCTGTGGAAAATGCAAAACTATGAAGCCAGTAAAAATACCAGCGGTTGCTAGGAGTCAAGGGGTGGGGTAAGGATGAATAGGCAGGATGCAGCGGATCTATAGGGCAGTGACAGTACTCTGAGTGAGACTACAATGGTGGATACATACCATCATACACTTTTCCAGACCCCTGGCATGTATCACCAAGAGTTGAGGGATGTTGAAAATCGAAGAGGCCGTGTGTGTGTGTGTGTGTGTGTGTGCGCGCGCGCACGTGTTGATATAGGGGAAATCTCTGTATCTTCCTCTCAACTTTGCTGTTAACCTGAAACTTCTCTAAAAATTAAGTCTTAATGGAGGAACAAATACAGAAGGATAACAGCAGCCACGACAGGAACCGAGAGACTGAACGTGAGCACATCAGTGCCATACTAGTATACTGCTCACTCACAGGTTTGAACCCCTCACTGTAAACAGATTCAATGAATCATTAAGAGGCTGCAAATCTGTGAATTAGCCAAAAATTTAGCTCTACATCTGATGTGAAAGCAGTGAACTTCCCAGTCTGCTTGCAAGGGACAATTGTGTGCAGTCGCCCAGTCAGAGGTGGTCATATAGGAGGTTTGGGAATCTCGCCCATAAGGATTTGCGGACTTTGAGAGCTGCACGTGTTCAGGCAATGAGAACTTTCAGCTGTGCCACTGTGGTCACTGAAGTAAGGCTGACTTTCAGAAGCAAGGTCACTGGGGTAAAGCCTCTGCGGACTGGCTCTTGTGTGCAGTTGTAAGGC
The DNA here is from genome assembly GCA_003697995.1 of Taxidea taxus jeffersonii. Lineage (NCBI taxonomy): Eukaryota > Metazoa > Chordata > Mammalia > Carnivora > Mustelidae > Taxidea > Taxidea taxus. The sequence continues at coordinate 23,218 of ML104975.1, read as the reverse complement.
TGTTTTTACTTTGTTGAGCTTCTGAGGCTTGGGGCTGCCATTGGTTTGCTGATTTTCTGAAGCGTGACCAACCACCGGAGGGAGGCAGTTACAGACTGGTTGATTTTCAGAGCATGGGCAGCAGTGTGGGGTTATCTCTAGTTAACAATGGTTTACTTGTTCACAACTTGGGACTTAAGCCAAAGAATAATCTTTCCCTGAATATGAAAAAAAGTAAGGTACTTTTAATTATTCTCAGTTCATTCTTTTGTTTTCCATCAGCCAGACTTGTGGGCTAGACCACGGACTCCGTCCAGAACTTTGAATGTAAACGTATGATTGTTAGCTGGTGTTGCCACTTACGCACCCCAGTTACTAGAGTGGGAAATAACTCTGCTGGTTTCTGTAATTTATGGATAAAAGCTGAATGTGGGACAATTAGGACTTCTTGAAAAAGTCAATATAAGACACAGGGGAAAAAAAAAAAAAAAGACAAACATTACAACCAGAACCTGCCCTGTAGAGGAGATGCCTGTCAAGCTTGCAAGAAGGCATCTCTTACTAGAGTGCATGTTTTGTCAACATCTCACTTATGCCAACGTAAACAATCCCAAGTGTAATTCGCTAAAATGTCCGTAATTCGGTCTTACTACTGAACACAGGTGGCAGATGCAGCTCTTTGTCCATAGCTAATCATCATTTCAGAGTCTAATTGTTAGTCACCATACCTCTTGTTCCTTGGAACTTCATGTTTTCAAACTTTTTGTTTCTCCTGAAGCACATGTGTGGGAGTGGAAGAATTCCAACATGAAAATCTCCAAGATGACACTCAACGAGCTCTTGTTTGAAGCACAGAAACACAGACATGGGATTATCTGGAAGCTCCCTTCGCATGGTCTAGACATTTAGGGTTTGAAGGATGTCCCCGATTCCTTTTATCCACAACATCCAAACACCGGGGAAGAGATACACCATTTGGTTCACCACTTATTGTTTTTGCAATCTATTTGCAGTCTAATTGTTTATTTAATGACCTCCCTCTTTTTGCCTTAACTATCTTGCCTGGTAAGCTGTTCCACACATTTATGATTCTCTGCATGGAAAAAAAAAAAAAAGAAGAAGAAGAAGAAACACTTCCTGACATCTGTTCTGAATTTGTTTTTCTTTAATTTTCATTTATACCCTCTTGTTCTATCATCTGTGTTGGGCTCAAAATAGGAAACCATGTTGACATTTTCCAAACCATTTAAATTTTATGTTCTTTAATTAAAATCCCCCTCTTAACTAGATAGACATCTAACCTGGTGGGTAGATGCTGCAATACTACATCCGAAGGGAGACGTTTTTTTATTCCTCCCCCTCCAGCGGAAAAAAAACAATCTCGAAGTTATAGTATGTCTCTGCTACCCAAAACCAAAGAAGAGATTCACATACTTTCATTTTCTCCCCAAGTCAAGAGCTAACTAAGCCTGACTGAAACTAAGTCTGAAATCGTAATATGCAGCTTCCAGATCCAGCAAGCTGGAGCCGTGGGTCTGCTTTTCATAAGTTTGGGAGTTTTTTGTTTTGTTTTGTTTTGTTTCTTCTTTTTCCCTGGGCAATAGTATTTGTGTTGGTCGGAACTCCAGGCTACACAGACCAATTCCAAATTTCTCAGCTCATATATCCCTTTCCCAACCTTGGAAGCTGATACAAGCTCTTCTACTCTGGACCACTACATAAATTACATAAATAAAAAGGATCATATTTTTCTGTGAGACACAGAGGCCATATCAAACTTAAGTAGGAAATAAGGAAAAGGTTTTCTTGGGGTGAGGTTTCTGGAAGCCATGTATCCAGGACTAAATTATTTTTAAAGGTCGGACATGAACTGAATTCTACATAACATCCGCGTGCCCTTCCCGCAGTATCTAGAGGACTGCCTTGCAAATAACTGATGTTTAGTAGTTCTTTATTTTTTAAATGGGTCCATGTACCTTGTAAATGGTGGGAGTGGTCCCAGAATATCTCAGAAGGAAATTTTAAATTCAGAGAGTTCATCAACATGTACATTTGTTTATAAGAGCTGTGCCAGGAAGTCGACATATAGCAGCAAACAGAGCCAGTCTGGAAACTGCCCTAGAAACTCACATTCCAGTGAGGACATAAACGACAGCCAGCCAGCCAACAACTGCAAACTCACAAATTGTAATAAGCTCTATGAGGGAAGGAGTAGGGTTTAAAGAGAAATTACTTGGGACGCCTGGGTGGCTCAGTTGGTTAAGCAGCTGCCTTCGGCTCAGGTCCTGATCCCAGCGTCCTGGGATCGAGTCCCACATCCGGCTCCTTGCTCGGCAGGGAGCCTGCTTCTCCCTCTGCCTCTGCCTGCCACTCTGTCTGCCTGTGCTCGCTCTCTCTCTCTAAAAAAAAAAAAAAAGAGAGAGAAATTACTTAAGAAGCCCAGGCTTCGGATGGGGTCACCCCAGAAGACTGCACTAAGTGTGTGACACTTACAGTGAGACCTGAAGGACACGAGGGAGAGGAACAGTGTTCTGGGAGATGGAATGGTCCATGTGTGAGGATGATCTATTGCAAGGCATCAGCCATGTCATCCCTCTGCAATGTGAGGGGAAGCTGGGGACAAGGGTTATCCCCCAGCCTCCCTTTCCCTGTCTGGTCCAGGACAGAGTTTTCCAGTGAAAGAAACCCAAGTGTGTCTGGTGGCAGAAGGGAGGGACTCCTCAGTTCTGCAGAGGCAGCTGTACCAGACCTGCAAACAAAGTTGGGATGCACAGAGCTTCTCCACAAGTGTCTGGGACACACCTGCCTCTCTGTTACGGACCAAAGCAGTCGACAGGAGCTTTCTCGGGTTCTTTTGTGAACCACAGCATTTTCCAGTGAAGCTCTGTAACTACCACCTCTAATGTTTCAGGCGGAAGCTCCCGCATCTGTCCTCATCTTCCAGCTGGAGCTCTCTTGATCTATTCTCCCAGAGTTCTCCCTATATTCACATAAGCCCTAAAGTCCATATTTAGCCCCTTTATTCTCAGAATAATTACAATGGCTCTCTGTTCCTGACATGATACACTGATATGACATGAGAAGGTCTTTTTATTTTTAATTAAGAGAGAGAGAGAGGGAGAGTAAGTGGAGGGTCAGAGGGAGAGAGAGAATCTCAAGCAGTCTCCACAGCCAGTGTGGAACCCAATGCAGGAGTGGGGGGGCTCAATCTCATGACCCTGGATCATGGGAAATCAAGAGTCAAATGTTTAAGTGACTGAGCTACCCAGGTGCCCATGACATAAGAAGGTCTTAAGGAAGAAACGTCCTCAGCACAGTCATGAAATGAATGCCAATAGAAAGCAAAACACTACTGCCATAGAATATCATTCTGAGAAAATTGCATATTCTACCAGATCTACTAGTGCTGAAATATTTGGAAGTTGTGTGTACACACTTTCCTTTTCCACAAGCTTTAACTTCTAGGAAGCAATGAAGATCCAACATGTCTAAAAAGTTCAGACATTGTTGGTCTTTCTCTCGTCTTTCCAAAGCATGTGAGAAGTTACATATAAACACGAAATTTCACTCCTCTATTGGTATAACAATGGCTCTGGAATGAGCCTGAGGTCCGTGGAAAGAAGGGTACTATGTCAAAGAAAACTGTTCCGCCATTCCTAAAGCCCTTACCCAGCAGGATGTTGATTATTTGGAAATTACACTATTAAAATACACGTAATTATGTGATTAAATATGGGTAAGTAATGTCCTGCAAAACATTTCCAGTCTACTAATCCCAAGCAACTCAAATAATTTGAACAATGAAGTGGTTCTCCTCCCTAGGATGGTCTAGGACTGTGCATTAGAGGATCTGCATTTGGTTCTGACCAACTATACTTTTTACTCTTCTTCTGTAAGACTGAGTTTGCAAAGGTGGCGGACTTATGGGGATGAGAAAGAGCACTGCTGATTCCATCTCTCATGAGAACTCGACTTAGACTTTCCTCAATAGTGGCGCCAGGGATGGCCTGCTCTGGTTTTATATCTCAAAAAGGAATAATCATAAGATATTCATTTTTATTTTTATAATTAAGGTATAACTTACATATAGCAAAATTTACCCTTTAATATAGAGTTTGTAAGTTTGGACAATTCAGCAAAATCAAGACAGTGAGTAGTCATATCCTACATCACCCCCCAAAACCAAATCTCCCAAGTATCCCCCCAAATCTCCCCCCAAAACCTGAGAGAGTTTAATTAGCTGATCTGAAACATACAAATGCAAAGATTTCTCTGGAAGAATGTGCTCAGGCACTTTCTGCGTGTCATCCAGCACCGTCTCTGGAGGTTTCTGATGAAGGAAGAGAATGGCATTCAGAATTCAAGCTGTGAGTCTGCCCAGCCCTGGAGTCAGACAGTCTAGGCTGAAAGCCTGATTCTGTTGGAATAGTCGGTGAAATCCACTAGTGTTTCTAACTCTGTTTTCTCTTCTGAAAAAATGATGGGCATCATCGTGGCTAACCCGCTGTGCAGCCAAGAGCAGGGAAAGGCAACATGGCGTGCAGCAAAGGAGGAAGTCACTCACGCCAGAGGTGCTCAGTAAATGACCCAGGGCAAACAGCAGGGGGTGGGGAGGGAAGAAGAAGGCTACAGGAAAGAATCCCACTGCACAGACATGGATACACTAAGAAGGACTGGCCCTCCCTCTGGCCCTTAACTCCTGCACCATGTATCCCGTTACTTAAAACCTTATAGGGTGACCTCATTTTATTTAATCGTTTTTTTCTCATTTCAGTCTTGGGGGCTTTATTCTCCTCTTGCATTTGGTTTTCTTGGTATAATTACCTACTCTCTCTGAACTGCTTGTCCTTTCAAAGTGCTTACTTTGTGCTGTCGCAGAAGTACACATTTCTGGCCAAAGTGATGGAATTTGCAGCCAAGTGAAAAAGAATATGTGCAATTAATGAAAAAACGGCAATGGACTATAATTTACAGATTATTTGGCAGAAGCAAAACGAGAGAGACATGGCCCATTTTGTTCCCAGCCCTGGTTCCTGTAAAGTCTTCTTTCAATTTTATGCAAATAATGCATCCGAGAAAGGAAAACTAGGGATATAAGTGTGGGAGCATTTCACAATGCCCTTCCACTCACAGGGACAAATATTTAATGGTCTGCAATGAGATCTCTGCCATGCCTATTCCATACCCCCAAATGGTGCCATATTGAACTAATTCCTCCATAATCGCTCTGTCACAAACATAATTTTCCATGTAATTAAAAAGATTTACGCAACATCTTCAAATATGTTACACAAACTAAATAAGTAATTTGATATTAGGATAAACTTTCAAGGAATTTGGAGTTTGGGTCATTTGACACCAACTGAGTCTGGTAGAGAAAGATACATAAGCTCTTCCAGAGCCTCTGAAAATACATTCTGCCATGTGAAAAATTAGGGTTAGGGCTTGCTGTGCCCTGGTCCCAAGGAATAAGTCAGTGAGAGAAAGAAGTCAAATATCCTATGAAATGAAGGAAAGAGACAGCGTTGTTTTGATTTTTTGATAATGTTGTCTGTGAACCTGACTAGGCGAAGGGATGGACAGACGGCTGGTGAAACATTCTTTCTGGGTGTGTCTATGAAGGTGTCTCCAGAAGAAATTAGCATCTGAATCATTGAATTGATAAATAAATAAATAAATAAATAATCAATCACCCTCACCAATGTGCATCATCTAATCTTTTGAGGGCCTGAGGGGGACAAAAGGGGGGTGAAAGAGGAAAAGAGAATTGGTTTTTTGCTTGACCTGGGACATCCATCTTCTGCCCTCAAACAATGATGCTCCTGATTCTCAGCATTTTGGACTCAGACCAGGACGTACACAATTGGTCCCTAGATTCCCATGCCTTCGGACTGAGATTGAATTACACCACTGGTTTTCCTGGTTTTCCAGCTTGCAGATGGCAGATCATAGGTCTTCTCAGGCTCTATAACAGCATGAGTCAATTCCCATAATAAATCACCTTTTCTATCTATCATCTATCTAATCTATCCATCTCCAATTGATTCTGAGTCTCTGAAGAACACTGACTAAAATAATTCTGGAGTAATTCTGAATGACTTTAAATCTTGGCTCTATTGCTTACAGTTGCGTGATGTAGTGCAAGTCATGAACTATTTGGTCGTCACATCCCTGGTCTGCAAATGAGCCCTGTAGGTGCTCATCAAATCTGCCACCAGGGGCACAAGCAGGGCCAGATCACCCAGCACCATGATAATGCTTACATGGTATTCTAAACACATTGGGAAACCACAAAAATTTTAAGCAGAGGGGTAATATCTCCTCACTATATTCTCAAAGTCAGCTAGGGTCAGTTAGGGCTTTTCAGCTACAAACAAAACAATTCTGGCAAAACAAAGTGAAGGAATTTGAAATGATAAAATCTCTGAACAAGCAGCTCTTAGAAAGACTGGGTACCAAGCACTCCGGACATCTAAACAGCAGGACGAAATCCATCACCAGCTTCGAACATCCCAGTTCTTGCTGTCCTTGCTCTAGAGTCCAGCTCCCAAGTCAGCATCTGATGGTTCAGCTTAGATCACCTGCTCAACCTGTGGAGGGGGAGAGGGAGGGCTCCTCCATCAACAGCCTCCTTGAAGCTGATACAGTGGAGGAGAGAGAGTTCTCGAGGGATGGCTAAAGTGTCATTGCCCAAGTCAGGGGTTATGATCCCTGGAGGGCAGAGACAGCACTGATGGCCGTCATGTTTATCGGTTTGGGGGGCGTGCGGGGAAAGGAATCAGCCGTGGAAAGAGAGCGATCCGTTGGAAGACGGCTTCCGAGACCCAGGCAGGAACTAAAGGTGGCCTGAACTAAGGGATGGTAGTGGATATAAAAACATGAGAGCAGATTTGAAACACAGTTTAGAAGTAGAACCAGCAGATCTGACCCATGCGCTGCACGTGGATGTTGGAAAGGGGTAAGAATAAAGTCCGATGTCAGTGTTTCTGGTGGAAGATGGTAATCAATGGACTCAGTTGTCTGTGATTCGTCTTAATTCTATCGCTAGTACTTTTTGTTAATAAAGGAAAGAATATGTGCATATGGCATATAACATTTTGAGCTTAATATATTCATATAGGGAACACAGATATGCAATATGCATATGGACCACAGCATCTGCAAATCTATTTTAATAAGCACTTTTATTAAGCTTAAAAATAAGTTTTCCTATTTTTTTTAATTTGATGAACATATTTTAAATTATTTCTTGATTCCATGGAACATTTTTTTACTTATAAATATTTTGAGGTCCTCTTTTCTTCCTTTTTTTTTTAAATTGAGTCCTAATCCAAGTTTCGCTTGGCACCAGCCCCACACAAGACACTCCCCTGAGTAAAACAACATGCTTGTCGCACAGCATGAGGGAACAGTGATGGAAGGAGGGAGCAAAGTGCACAATTGATTTCAAGACTAAAAATATCATCTCAAATTCTAGGATATCGGTTCACTCCTCCTCGAGACTATTAGAACGGTAGTTTCAAAAGTTCAAAGACTAATTTGGTTGGAAGCCTGAAGTTCTTCGAAATAACAGCGAGCAGCTGCTTCTCTCTGTCTCCCTCTCTCTAGCTATAAATGCAGGGCATTTGTAGAAATGTTTGAGTCAGCCGTGGAGGGTGTGGGCATTTACTGACTTTTTAGTTTTTCCTCTGTGGTGTCATCTTTCTCTATAAAGCAGAGGTAGAGAGCTAATAGGCCTGGGGAAAATCAAGTTTCATTTCTCCACAGTAATGGGAGAGCTCAGCAACTTCACTGCCTGGCTCTGAAGGCTCGGATTCCTATTGAAACAGACAAGCAGCCCCTCGATACTCCATCACTACCCTGGCTCTCCATCTGGGTTGTCACATGTGGTTACTTAGGATCAAGAGTGGTAAGGGAGGGAAGCAAGGGCCTGGGGTCTATGTGACCTGAAATCCTACCCTGGCTGGGACACGGATGAGGTGAGTCACTCAGATGTGATCTCTAGGTCTCTAAGACTGTTTCTTGACATGAGCCAAGGAAGCCGATGATGCGACCTCAGAGGTCCGTGATGCAAATGAACACAGCCATCCTCCTGAAAGCATCTCTGGTGCCACGTGACACCTGGCATGCGCAGGCAAAACACCATTCTCCATGATGATCATGACAACACCTCCTGTGTGTGCGAAGGAGTAGAACGTGCAGGCACACTTGGTGTACATGTTTGCCTTTAGTCAAGATGCTGATCATTCTCTATTCAGACCTTTTATGCTTCAGCTGAGAGGGTGTGGGATCATCTCAGGAAGCCATAGAGGCCCTTGGGAGTAAGCTACTGTGGAGCGAGCACATCACAGGGAATCCCTGCCCAGCTTTCCCAGCGGGCCTTGCTTCCACCATTTTGTTTGTGCTGTGCACACAGTCATTCCCCACTTCAAAAATGCCTCTTACTGGGTTAATCTTGAGGGACTCGGCCTTTTTCCTACCCAAAGCATCCTTCCAGTTCACAGACAGGGTCTGCTACCAACAAAGATAAAGGAAGGCCTTCTCTTGAGCCGTGCTTAGGTATCCAAGGCCTTTGGTAGGATGTGGGAAATTTGGTTTACTAAGCCTGTTCTAGGGGCTGCCTCAGGGAACCACCAGGTCTCTTGAATATCCTGAGGGATCTAACTACTCTCTTTCAAAGAGCAAAGGAAGAAGGCTACCTGGCTCCTTCTCTGAGCCCACAGAGAGCAAACTAACTTGCAGTCAAGGCCATTCTCCTGTTAATGACATAGGACATAGTTTTCTCCTGTGATACAACATAGGAAGGCTGTTAGGAACACAGACTCTGAGCCAGACCACTGGGTCTGAAGCATGATTTCACCACATACCGTGTGACCTCAGGGAAATTTCTTAACATCCTCTGTAAATGAGATAATAAGAGAACCTACCTCATATGATTGTTGTGAAAATCAAATAAGTTCATGCATAGATGCTATTTAGAACAGTGACAAAGATCAATTAAATATTAACTATTAATGTAGTTTTAAAAAGCTATTTCGGGAAAAACCTCAGAGACAAATAGCAATAGATAGCAACGTTTGTTTCTTATACAGTTGATGCAAATCTTTTTGTTAAGAAAATTATTAAGAAGAAAATTGTAATGACATGGGATAATGCTGTCAGGAAAAAAAAAAGTTTAAGGAGAAGGCAACCCAAATTCTTTAATTTTCCCTACTACCATGAAAACAGTAGAAACCAGTTGTGCTCTTACAAGTTAGTGTTTTAAAGAAACAATTGTCTAGGTGAACTTTGTGAGAGCTGGCTGTGCAGATATCACACAGTGTGAGATGAAGCCACTCTCCAACACTGTCCACTGCGTGAGATGACGGGCCCTGCACGTTCCCATGACCTCTTGCCCACCATCGGATTCCAGCTGGACACAGACTTCACAGAGAAACCCGCTACCATCATGGCTGAGCACTGCACGAGACTCGGAGCCACAGGCAATGTCTAATAATGTGAGCAAGTTTTCTAGCCATATTAATAGGAACAAAGCAAAAACTAAAGGAAATCAAAACAGAAAAATGAGATCAAGAATCCAGTCACTGAAGGTCTATGGGGCTGTAATGCCAGTGACGTCACGTGATCTTAGTTTCCTCTCTATCTCTTCAGAGTCCTAATGAGCCTCCACCTAAATCAAACCCCTGGAAGATCCCCTTAGACTCATTTACTCCTGTAGCTCTGTGCCTTGTGTCAGTTCTTTACTTACTTGTTCTTAGGTCACTCCACACCAAGCATGGGCAACTCAGAGGGTGATAACATAGGTAGAGCCTCTTCACTTCAATAGTTAATGGAGATATTACTTGAACAATGACAATAAGGTGTGAGATGGGTCATCTTAGGAGACATAGAGTCATGGAGGTCTCTAGCCCATTCTTAGCTTCCCCAGATAAGGGCAACTTAGCAAAAACACTGTTTTCCGATCTAGAGGTAGACAGCAGTCAGCCAGATGACCAGGAGGAAGGAACAGCATCTGTGAAGTCCCAGAGGATAGGTAAGAGTCAACCAGGTGACCAGGAGGAAGAAACAGCACTTTTGAAGTCTCAGAGGTCAGAGACAACAGAATAGCTTTGATAAAAAGCAGTATGTGTGGCTAAGCCACAAGTTATGAACAAGGGAGAGGGGAAAGAGAGAGAGAGAAATAGGTAGTGGCTAAGAAATTACGAGAAGAAGACAGGCGTGTGTGTGTGTGTGTGTGTGTGTGTGTGTGTGTGTGTGTGTATCTGTGAAGGGAGATATAAATGCCAGCCAAGGGATATATATACATATACACATATATGTGTACATATATATGTATATATTGTTTTTTAAATGTTTTCTGTGAGTCAGAGTCTCCTGTAGCAGTTCTCAGTGTCCATCAGGCTTGACTTAGAGTAAAGAGACATGATATAGGGGACACACTCTAACCCACTGTTTGAAGAAGTCTGTGGGAAGACAGAAGGACACTAACTCAGCAAGGTCAGACTTCAGGCTCTTCTTCCACCAGCCCAGGCAAAGCTGCACCCTGGGAGGTAAGGTTGGCTCTAGGAACATCTAGATAAACAGAGAATAGCATAAAGTCGCCCAGGGCAGTGGTCTGCTTCTCAGACTGAGAGCGTGGTGGGGGCATATTTCAGGCCTTCAGGGAAACCCCTGCCTTTGACTGGGCACCAACCCCAACAGAAGAAATGCTACATGGGAGCTGGCTGCAAGGGACAAACGGATGAGCCTGACACGGAGTTCCTGCCCCCGGTGACCAAACAGCATGGACAGCCCTCCAAAGTCTCAGTGTGCCCAACAGAGAAACACGAAAGTGCTGAAAAGCTGGTAGGACATAAGAGGGTTCTGAAAGTCAGGGCTGGAGTGGAAAATAGGTGGAGGTTTGGAGCCAGACTAAAACTGGGTCTGTAGTAAGTGCTAGAAAATTACTTAAAACCCCAAATAGTGCTGGTGATCATCAGTCCAGAGAGCAACACCAAAAATCCCTGAGTAGGGAGGGGCCAGTGAAGATCCAGATGAGCCTCCATGGAGGCAAAGCTCTCTTCTTCACAGCCCCCAGGAGAACCAGTCAGTGCCCTCACTCAGCGTAAGTGCCATCTTGGGGAGAGGGGACAGAAGGGACATCTTGGAAAATCTGAGCATTTACAGGACTCTACAGTATCTAAAAGTGGCTCTGAAAGGAGCAACAAGAAAGAGCTGAGTTTTGTTAATAGCCAACATTTTAACTGAAGGTTATGTGTCTGGACTAGGCAAGGCTTTAAGTATTCCTGCTGCCCAGCAGGGCGAGGGCTCATGAAGAAGCTTGTGTAAACTGCAGAAAACCAAATAGCTGTATTTTATTCACCAGTGTGACTCTAGAACATTTGAGATTTTCAATCCTCAAGCTGAATCCATGTTACAAGCTGAGTTCTATCCTGACACCCATCAATTGGGAAGCCATGGATGGACAACGTAATCAGATACACATTTTAGCAGAATTGCTGTAGTTCTTATTACATTATAAAGTGCCATTAATGAGATACCAAAAAAGCATATCACATTGTCAGCTGAGTATCAATATGAGTGAAGCCAAAAATTCCCTTTAATGTTGTCTCTTTAGGAGACTTTATTGCAAGCATCTTTCCTGCCCCGTAGGAGCCGCGAGCCAGTAGCAGTAGGAGGGGGTTTTCAGCAGCTGCCAAACATGACATTTCTGGACAGGCTGTCTCACCCTCAGCAGGGGACATCTGGAGAACAGCCTTTCATCTGCTGGCCTCTGCACGTCTGGCTACCTGCAAGGGGCTGGAGCCCAAGGCTTGTGTGTGGCTGGAGCCTGGCACTTGTGCCCAGCTGGGCTCCAACACACTAGGCAGAGAGTGAGGTCTCCTTGCTTCCAGCAGCAGCATCTGTTCTGGGAAGCCCTTGTCCATTCCTCTCCGAGATGTACTTATGGCTCCAGCCAGCCTGGAGGGATGGTCTAATCAATGACAACCACTATAGCCTGACAGGTGCAGGTCCCCCAGTGGATCACCTCCTATGGCTGGAGACCAAAGCATTGCAGGAGAAAAGGCTGCTTGTCATGAGCTTGCCACCTGGCTCGGGGGTATGTGCCATCAAAAGGAAACGACTGTGTTATTTATTAATTCCACTAGAGTAGGCTTCTGCACAGTGGGTACCCTTTGCTCCCGGGGGATGTTTGCTCAGGATTGCTGAACTTGTGGCACTGAGCAACAATGCACTCTTACCCTCACAAACAGCTAAAACATGGCCAGGCTCTCAGGTTATGATGCTCTCCTGCTCTTTTGCTTGAGGACACCTATGCCAAATCAGATAAAATACAGAAATGATTGCTGGTCATGGGGAAAAGTTAAGTTGGTAAAAGAAATGGAGATGGGGGCAGAGATCACCACCTTGTCTATCAACTCATAAGCCCTCATAGGTCTGTTGTGTGATTTAAGATGATATGGGGGATGTATGTATATATGGGCAGATTCACACATGTTTTGCAAATGCACAGAAGACCTGAAAGAATGTATCAGGTACTGTTCACAGAGGTCAACCCTAGGGAGACAAGGAGAAAGACAGTTGGTGATGGTGGTTCTCTATCCTCAATATTGTGTATTGAAAAATGACTAAATAGATGATTTCATGGATTCTTGGCTCTTTATGAATGAGTTTATGAAACAAAAATTATCGTTAATCTGTGGCAACTCTGTGTTAAATATATACCCCTTCTCATCAGTTTGGAGGTTCAGTAAGAGTGTTCTTGGAGCCCAGATCTGGGTGACTTCAGCTCTACCAGTAGTGGGTAATGGGTAGACTTATAGCTAGCTTCTCCTCCCTCTTCTGTAAGATGGAGATAACAAAATGCCCTTCATAGATTTGTTATAATGAGTGAAATAATATTGCTCTAGCCTCTGGCACCAAAGAATGTCCCAGTCAAGGTTTCCCCAAAGCACCATCGCCTGTCTGTGTCCCCATGATGGCATGACTACCTCCATTTCAGCTCCTGACAAAATCACATCCATTCTTATTCATGCTGATCTTTCCACTAATTTCTGAATTCTACAAAGGTAGAAAGAAAGGAGCTCCCTCTTTCCTCTGTATCCACAGAACCCAACATAGCATTGGGTACATATTTATTGACAAATAAGGAATGAAGATTATGTGAACAGGTCAACAAGTGATTAAAAGAATGAGCAAATATATAAACATATGAATCGATAAAAAATTCAGTCTATATATTTAAAAGATCACTGTCCTTTAAAAGCATGTTTTCTATTTATGGGAATGAATTCTTGACATTATTGGAGATCGCCAGTTTTTAAAATAAAAAACAAGTTTATGATGATGCTCACGATGATGATAGCTGCTAACAATTATTGAACACATATCAGAAGCCAAGAAATGTTCTAAGAGCTTTCCAAGGCTTAAGTCATTCCATCCTACCCACCCTTCCACTAAGAAAGTATTCAAATTGTCTTTATTTTACAAACAAGGAAATGGAAATGCAGAAAGATTAGGTGTATTGTTCAAGGTTTCTCTAGTGACACAGCCAGGCAGTTTGTCTTCAATCTCCAAGCTCTCACTACTAGATTATAGTGCCTCTCAATTCATATTTTCCTTCTCCATATAGCCCCTATGGGTAAGAATAGATGAGCTAGAATCTGGACCGAGTAGATGAGTTAATACCTTCACCTTGACAATAGTTCCAAACTTGGGAGTTGACTAGAGATAGGTCTCAACCAGGGCACTCTAAGATGCCCCTCAGAGTCCGTGACTGAATCAGTCTTGAGACACGTGGCTCAGTATTAACACAGGCCCTGGTGGGTTACCCAGTCCCCTTTCTTCTGAGGAGGAACTGATCAGTAGGCAACACTATCACTCACTCACGTAGGGCTTTTCTGGTTTCTTTGCAAACAGCAGAGTTCAGCTGAACAAAGCAATTCTGTCATAAATCTTGCTAATTCAGATTGGGTAGGGCATTAGTCATTAAGCACTGGTAAATGACCAATTTTCTATCACAGCTGCTTTGCAGCTATATTTGAATGCAGAACACGAGCTTTCAGGCCCACGTAGCAATAGAATTTGCAGTTTCTGGTGGTAATATTCACTTTGCCATCAGACCCCCTTAATGACCAATTTGGACAGAGATCATTGGCAACTTCTGGCTCCTCCCTGGACAACTAAGGAGAAGCAATTGCCATGTAATTTCAGGGAATGACTTTTTCAACTCAAGCAAACTTCTGTCCTCCTCCATGCTAACTTGGAAGCAAAAGTAGGCATTTTTGCAAGCTGCCATCTTCCCCCTAGTGCCAGGTATGAAATGATTGGGAAACATCAAGGCAGCTTGTAAAAAGGAAAAGGCAGCAATCTGGAGAATGAAGACAGAAATGAATAAAATTACCAGACGTTCAGAATGTTAATAAAAAGATTCCTATTTTGACCAGCATGTTATTTAATGGGAGAAAGGGAAAAAAAAAAGGTGCATTCTCTGAGGACTGGAATGGAATTATCCACATTAAGAGGGAAAACCTGCCTTAGAGTTGGAGACCTAGAAGGCCAGTGAACACGATGCACCTTTTGCTGTTCTCCCCACTCCCCGAGACCTATTTTGTGAGAAGTCACTAATTGACCTGAGACCCATGTTGGGAGAACTGAATTTTCTAACAAACTGAATTCATTAGGCAAAATTTGTTTTCCCATGAGATGAAACACTGCACTATGGTTAACGATGGAACTGAACCGGTGGGCCTCAACCTGGGCATTGACATTTGGCAATATCTAGAGATGCTTCTGCTTATCACAACTGAGGAGGGTGGCAAGGTCCCACTGACATCCAGTGAGTGGAGATCAAGCACCCTGTTCAACATGCTGAACACACAGGACAACTGCCACCCCCACAGAGAACGCTCCAGCCCCAAAAACCCATGGTGCTAAGTAGAAAAGCCCTGAGTGGGACAAACCTGGTTTATATGCTAGGCTGATCACTTATGAGATATATGATTTAGGGGAACATTTTTTAATCTTAGTCAGTCTCAGTTTTCTTATGCCTAAAATGAGGAGTGTCAGTGAAACTCCCTCATTAGAATCATTGTGAAAGGTAAAAGGGATAATCAAAGTCAAGGTATTACTACAATTCCTGGAAAACTATAAATAAAACTACTTTAAAAATAGTTGTTGAACGAAATCACCAGACTCATCCCTACAAGCTTCTGTCATTCTAACGTACAAGGAAACCTCCCAATGGTGACTATGTGTACTATCCAAAAGGCTCTGAATGATGTATAAGAGCTTTCAGGTACTGCTATTCCCCTGGAGGATAAGAAACCACCCTTTTTATCTAACTGGGATCTAAGGTCAGAAGGAACTCATTTTCTAAACAATAATCCTTGTCCATTTGATGCTCTAACAGAGATTCTGATGCCTGCTTTTAAGAAGCTGATGGAGCCAAGAGCTCACCAAAACCATCAAACTGTAGGCTGCAGAGTATCTAATGGTCTGTCTGTAGCCAACTCTGTATTAAAATCATTCACCAAACCCCTACTTGTTTGCTTTGGGGTCCGGCTGCATACACACGCTTTCCCTGTGTTAGAAAGAAAAGCTAACTTACAAGCAACCTATAAAAATTCCCAATTCTTGGAGGAAGTTGAAGCATATCTGGGATGGTTGTTCACTACAATGTTATTCACTAAAGAAAAAAAAAACAGAAACATCAGATATGGCCAACGATAGGGAACTGATTAAATAAATTACACTGTACAGCAATTAAAATCATATTTCTGAAAATTCTTACATAGGCAATTATTAAAAGTACATTTATAAATGAAAAAGCATTTTCATTATGATCTGAAAATTTTAGGGCTCTAGTTGTAGAGCTCTAGAAACACAAATAAAAATAAAAGATAGATATAAATAGAAAACAGGAGAGCTGATAGGACAGAAAAAAATGATGAGAGAGGCAAACATAAGTTAAGTGGATAGCTAGATAGTACTGGTAGTTATTTTGAGGGCAATGGGATAGTGGGATATGTGTTCCAATCTTTAGACTTGGGTATTTTTCAAATTTCCTACAAAATGAGCATACATTACCTTTACTGTCAGAAAAAAAAAATTAGGCCATCCCAATTAATTACATTATGCGATAAAATCCACACATCAACATGAGTTATGGAATATATCTCCTTGCCTTTCTTTTTGGAGGAGGTTGTGGTAAGGTAAGTAAGAAAGGAATAAAGTGAGGAGAAAACAGTAAAGGAACAAAAGCAAAACCCAAATGCTTTAGAGTCAGAACAACGCATCCCAGTCCCCTCTGCCCCAATCACCCCCATGTGGCCCCCGGCACAAAATGCATCCTCAACAAAATGTAGAACAACACTCCTTGAGCTTATGGTGAAGCTAGACTGAGGATATGAGAAAAGTGAAGTGAACTGGGAAGTGCTGCACACCAATTAAATACTCAATTAATCGTGCAGAAGTACTGTTTCTCGAAAATGATCTAATGAAAAAAAAAAAAAAAGGAAAGAAAAAAGCTATGAGTTTACAGAATGGGGCCTGGGTTCAAATTCCAACTCTATGCCTTGCTGGTCATGGGGCCCTGGCCAGGTCATTTAGTTGCTATAGGTTTCAGTGTCCTTACTCAAAAAGTTTGGTCTTTATCACCATCTTAATAACTGTTGTGGGTTCAAAGGCACAGTCAGTATGATGAACCAGGTCCTATAAGGAAAGGACACTTGAAATTTTTACTTTTAGGCCAGAGATGCTATTTCTGAAATGAGGCTCTATGATGACTGTGATTAATATGCCTGTTGAAAAGCCTAAGGATTAAAAAGAGAATATGTCATACATAAGTGAACATATATAATAAAATATATACATTAATGTATATAACCTCTTGATCAAATAACAAATCAAAGTATATTTTACCATAAAGGTTTTGTGGAAATCGGTGCTGATGAGAGGTTGTGTACAGAAAGTTGGCTTTTTTTTTTATTAAAATTAGGGCAGATTTTCTTAGATGTACACAGACAATTGTATGAGCAGCCATATGATGTACTTAGAATACAGACAGGTTCTGAAAGCCTCTGCCACAGAGTGTCGAGGTACAGACTGTACAGGATGGGCTTGGTCCAAATGCTACAGGAGAGATACAACAGGCAGATGTGTACAGGGAACCCAAGATAAAATTTGAATTTGTGACAATCACAGAAACTCTTTAATAAAGTTAGGAAATAGTGGCTTAATTTCTTCAAGCTCCTGCCTTCCGTGGGTGGCCAATCAGACTGTGCCCACAGATGCTTTAAACGTCCGATAACAATATAAGCATGAATTATGCATCCTACTGGCTTGAAACCAGGGCATAAAATGGGTCACAGCAATTTTAAATGTCCCTAACAAAGGTCATGAGACTTCAGGCCTTGAGGTACTCCTTTCTTTTTTTTTTTTTTTCACCCAGAGATACAAATGTTTAATTTTTCTTCCAACTATCTCGGTAGTTGTGACTATACTAGAACACGCAACTTTATGTTTGAGGTATTCCTTTCTTAAGAAAATCTCCAGAATCTCCTAGGTTTGTTTTTTTGTTTTGTTTTGTTTTTGTTTTTGTGCTCAATTGTCACCCTGGAGGCTTTCAACTCATTGTTGGGCTGGAAAGCGCCTGGGTGGCTCAGTGGTTTAAAGCCTCTGCCTTCAGCTCCAGTCATGATCTCAGGTTCCTGGGATAGAGCCCTGCATCCAGCTCTCTGCTCCTCAGGGAGCCTGCTTCCCCCTGTCTCTGCCTGCTTGTGATCTCTGTCTGTCAAATAAATGAATAAAATCTTCAAAAAAAAGGAGGAAAGAAAGAAAGAAAGAGAGAGAGAGAGGGAAAGAGGGAAAGAGGGAAGGAAGGAAGGAAGGAAGGAAGGAAGGAAGGAAGGAAGGAAGGA
>RCUC01143484.1:0-58210 GCA_003697995.1 Taxidea taxus jeffersonii | reverse complement strand
CTTTGGCTATTCGAGGTCTTTTCTGGTTCCATATAAATTTTAGGATTATTTGTTCCATTTCTTTGGAAAAAAATGGATGGGATTTTGATAGGGATTGCATTAAATGTGTAGATTGCTTTAGGTAGCATAGACATTTTCACAATATTTGTTCTTCCAATCCAGGAGCATGGAACATATTTCCATTTCTTTGTGTTTTCCTCAATTTCTTTCATGAGTACTTTATAGTTCTCTGAGTATAGATTCTTTGCCTCTTTGGTTAGGTTTACTCCTAGGTATCTTACGCTTTTGGGTGCAATTGTAAATGGGATTGACTCCTTAATTTCTCTTTCTTTTGTCTGGTTGTTGGTGTTAAGAAGTGCAACTGATTTCTGTGCATTGATTTTATATTCTGACACTTTACTGAATTCCTGTACAAGTTCTAGAAGTTTTGGAGTGGAGTCTTTTGAGTTTTCCACATATAGTATCATATCATCTGCAAAGAGCGATAGTTTGACTTCTTCTTTGCTGATTTGGATGCCTATAATTTCTTTTTGTTGTCTGATTGCTGAGGCTAGGACTTCTAGTACTATGTTGAATAGCGGTGGTGATAACGGACATCCCTGCCATGTTCCTGACTTTAGGGGAAAAACTTCCAGTTTTTCTCCATTGAGAATGATATTTGCGGTGGGTTTTTCATAGATGGCTTTCATAATATTGAGGTATGTGCCCTCTATCCTTACACTTTGAAGAGTTTTGATCAGAAAGGGATGCTGTACTTTGTCAAATGCTTTTTCAGCGTCTATTGAGAGTATCATATGGTTCTTGTTCTTTCTTTTATTAATGTATTATATCACAGTGATTGATTTGCGGATGTTGAACCAACCTTGCAGCCCTGGAATAAATCCCATATGGTCGTCGTGAATAATCCTTTTAATGCACTATTGGACCCTATTGGCTAGTATTTTGGTGAGAATTTTCGCATCTGTGTTCATCAAGGATATTGGTCTGTAATTCTCTTTTTTGATGGGATCCTTTTCTGGTTTGGGGATCAAGGTGATGCTGTCCTCATAAAATGAGTTTGGAAGGTTTCCTTCCATTTCTATTTTTTGGAACAATTTCAGGAGAATAGGAATTAATTCTTCTTTAACTTTTTGGTAGAATTCCCCTGGGAAGCCCTCTGGCCCTGGGCTTTTGTTTGTTTGGAGATTTTTGATGACTGTTTCAATCTCCTTACTGGTTATGGGCCTATTCAGGTTTTCTATTTCTTCCTGGTTCAGTTGTGGTAGTTTATATGTCTCTAGGAATGCATCCATCTCTTCCAGATTGTCAAATTTGTTGGCGTAGAGTTGCTCATAATATGTTCTTATAATTGTTTGTATTTTGTTGGTGTTGGTTGTGATCTCTCCTCTTTCATTTATGATTTTATTTATTTGGGTCCTTTCTCTTTTCTTTTTGATAAGTCTGGCTAGGGGTTTATCAATCTTATTAATTCTTTCAACGAACCAGCTCCTAGTTTTGTTGATTTGTTCTATTGTTTTTTTGGTTTCTATTTCATTTATTTCTGCTCTGATCTTGATTATTTCTCTTCTCCTGCTGGGTTTAGGCTTTCTTTGATTTCTTTCTCGAGCTCCTTTAGGTGTAGGGTTAGGTTGTGTATTTGAGACCTTTCTTGTTTCTTGAGAAAGGCTTGTATCACTATATATTTTCCTCTCAGGACTGCCTTTGCTGTGTCCCACAGATTTTGAACCGTTGTGTTTTCATTATCATTTGTTTCCATGATTTTTTTCAATTCTTCTTTAATTTCCTGGTTGACCCATTCATTCTTTAAAAGGATGCTGTTTAGTCTCCATGTATTTGGGTTCTTTCCAAATTTCTCTTGTGATTGAGTTCTAGCTTCAGAGCATTGTTGTCTGAAAATATGCAGGGAATGATCCCAAATTTTTGATACTGGTTGAGACCTGATTTATGACCCAGGATGTGATCTATTCTGGAGAATGTTCCATGTGCACTAGAGAAGAATGTGTATTTTGTTGCTTTGGGGTGAAATGTTCTGAATATATCTGCGATGTCCATCTGGTCCAGTGTGTCATTTAAGACCTTTATTTCCTTGTTGATCTTTTGGTTGGATGATCTATCTGTCCATTTCAGGGAGGGGAGTGTTAAAGACCCCTACTATTACTGTATTATTGTCAATGTGTTTCTTTGATTTTGTTATTAATTGGTTTATATAGCTGGCTGCTCCCATGTTAGGGGCATAGATATTTAAAATTGTTAGATCATCTTGTTGGACAGACCCTTTGAGTATGATATAGGGTCCTTCCTCATCTCTTATTATAGTCTTTGGCTTAAAATCTAATTGATTTGATATAAGGATTGCCATCCCAGCTTTCTTTTGATGTCCATTAGCATGGTAAATTGTTTTCCACCCCCTCACTTTAAATCTAGAGGTGTCTTTGGGTCTAAAATGAGTTTCTTGTAGGCAGCATATTGATGGGTTTTGTTTTTTTATCCATTCTGATACTCTGTGTTTTTTGATTCAGGCATTTAGCCCATTTACATTTGGGGTGACTATTGAGAGATATGAATTTAGTTCCATTGTATTGCCTGTAAAGTGACTGTTACTGTATATTGTCTCTGTTCCTTTCTGATCTACTACTTTTAGGGTCTCTCTTTGCTTAGAGGGCCACTTTCAATATTTTCTGTAGAGCTGGTTTGGTGTTTGCAAATTCTTTCAGTTTTTGTTTGTCCTGGAAGCTTTTTAATCTCTCCTTCTATTTTCAATGATAGCCTAGCTGGATATAGTATTCTTGGCTGCATGTTTTTCTCTTTTAGTGCTCTGAATATATCATGCCAGTTCTTTCTGGCCTGCCAGGTCTCTGTGCATAAGTCTGCCGCCAATCTAATATTTTTACCATTGTATGCTATGGACTTCTTTTCCTGGGTTGCTTTCAAGATTTTCTCTTTGTCACTAAGACTTGTAAATTTTACTATTAGGTGACAGGGTGTGGACCTATTCTTATTGTTTTTGAGGGCAATTCTCTGCACCTCCTGGATTTTGATGCTTGTTCCCTTTGCCATACTAGGGAAATTCTCTACAATAATTCTCTCCAATATACCTTCTGCTCCTCTCTCTCTTTCTTCTTCTGGAATCCCAATTATTCTAATGTTGTTTTGTCTTATGGTATCACTTATCTCTCTTATTCTCCCCTCATGGTCCAGTATTTGTTTGTCTCTCTTTTGCTCAGCTTCTTTATTATCTGTCCTTTGGTCTTCTATATCACTAATTCTTTCTTCTGCCTCATTTTTCCTAGCAGTAAGAGCCTCCATTTTTTATTGCACCTCATTAATAGCTTTTTTAATTTCAAAGATTTTAGTTCTTTTATTTCTCCAGAAAGGGCTTTTATCTCTCCAGAGAGGGTTTCTCTAATATCTTCCATGCCTTTTTAGAGCCTGGCTAGAACCTTGAGAATCATCATTCTGAACTCTAGATCTGACATATTACCAATGTCCATATTGATTAGGTCCCTAGCCTTTGGTACTGCCTCTTGTTCTTTTTTTTGTGGTGAGTTTTTCTGCCTTGTCATTTTGTCCAGATAAGAATATATGAAGGAGCAAATAAAATACTAAGAGTGGCAAAGACCCCTAGAAAATGTGCTTTAACCAAATCAGATGTGACCCCAAATCCTGGCATGAAGAAAGGGGATACAACAAAGTTCAGAAAAATAAAAAAGAAAACAAGTAAAGAAAAAATATAAAAAAGAAAAATATATATATATACATTAGACTGGTAACTAGAACTGGGTCACCCACTTAATTTTAGGAGTATTTTGATCTCTTAGAAGAAATTACCTCCCAAAATTTTAAAGAATGAAAAACATATATAAAGGTAAATACAACGAAGGGATGGAATATGCCTATAAAGATGGAAAAAGGGGCACCTGTGTGGCTCAGTGGGTTAAGCCACTGCCTTCGGCTCAGGTCATGATCCCAGCATCCTGGGATCGAGTCCCGCATTGGGCTCTTTGCTCAGCAGGGAGCCTGCTTCTCCCCTTGCCTCTCTGCCTACTTGTATCATCTCTGTCTATCAAATAAATAAATAAAATCTTTAAAAAAAAAAAAAGATCAGTGAGCCCCCTGAGCTCACTAAATACTAATAAAGATGAAAAAAAAATTTTTTTAATTTCTAAAAAAGGAGTTGATAAAGTAAGTTGGTTGGGAGAATAAAGAAAAAGAAAATGGAGAGAATTTTCTCAGGCTGGAGACTAGAACAAGCCCGGAGCTAGATTTAGGGTATATTTTGATCTATTAGAAGAAGTTGTACCCCAAATTTTTTAGAAGAAAAAACCCTCTGTGTACACCAAAAATAAAGTTAGGTACAATGAAGGATAAAATATGACTATAAGAATGAAGGTTCAAAAAAGATTATTATTATTTTTTAATGAAAGATATTGTTAAGATAAACTAGTTAAAAAACGTTAAAAGAGGAAAGAGTAAAAGTTAAAAAAAATTAGCAGAAGAAAAAAAAATTTAAAAAATTAATTAACTTTGCAAGACTAAAGAATCGCAGGGAGAAAGCCATGAATTCCATGCTTTGCTTTCTCCTCCTCTGGAATTCTGCTGTTCTCCTTGGTAAATGAACTTGGTCTTGGCTAGATGTCTTGTTGATCTTCTGGGGGAGGGGCCTGTTGTAGTGACTCTCAAGTGTCTTTGCCCAAGGCAGAATTGCCCCGCCCTTACCAGGGGCCAGGCTAAGTAATCCAGATGCTCCGATTAGCTTTCAGGAGCTTTTGTTTCTTGAACGCTTTCCGTAGATTTCCAGAGGACGGGAATGAAAATGTTGGCCTCCCAATCTCCAGCCCGGAGGAGCTGAGAGCTCAGGGCCCCACTCCTCAGTGTACCCTCAAAGAAAAGCACACAATCACTCCCGTCTCCCTGGCCTCCAGCCACGCTCCAAGCTCACCCAGCTGTGACCAAGTGTCTCTGGCACACAGCTCCACCTGGAGTCTCCAAACCCCACAGATCCCTGAGCTCTTCCAGGGGTGTCTCCCTGGATCTTGTGGGGACCCCACTCACAGAGCAGTGGCGCCACGGATTACAATTCAGGGAAACCCTGAGTTGAGAGCTCACTCCTTGGCTCTTTTCTCTGTAGCCGGCTTCCCCACTCTAATACCAAGTTCTGCAACTCACACACCCCTGATCTTTCTGTGACCCCACGGGACCTGGGGCCACGCTGACCCCACGTGGGCTTTACCCCGGTTTAGCCTCTGGAGCGATGTCCCTTAATGGAGCAGACTTTTAAAAGTCCTGTTTTTGTGCTCCATTGTTCTGCCACTTGCCGGGATCTGGCCCCTCCCCCCGTGGTCTATCTTCCTATCACTTTGGATTCACTTCTCTGCCAGTCCTACCTTTCAGAAAGTGGTCGATTTTCTGTTTCTAGAATTGTTGCTCTTCTTCTCTTTGATTTCCTGTTGAATTTGTAGGTGTTTGCAATGGTTTGATAAGGTATCTAGCTGATCTCCTGCTACCTGATGTCGTCTCAGCCTGCTACTTCTCCGCCATCTTGCCAGAATGATGATTTGTGTTTTTAATAGTCTATTTAATAAAGGCTCCCTACTTCAAGGTCATAAGGATATCATCCTATATCATCTATCTAAAAACTTTGTAGTTTTTCCTTTTATACTTATAACTTTGATAGACCTAGGATTATCAAGTATGAACTAGAGACATAATTTCATTTCTTTCCTTAATGAATATTGACTTGCATCATTGAAACTTACTAAGAATTCATTCTTGCCTCTTGTCAATTCTGTTATGTAACAGATATCTATATATGTGTAGGCCCAATATTAGGATCTTTATTTGAATCCTTATGTCAACATCTCTTTGCCTTTGGTTTTTACATGGGAAGGTATATGTTTTCTCTTAAATTCAATTTAATTTCTTTTTTTTCTTCATTTGAGGAAACTTAAATCCTGAGTTTGCTATGGCCCTTGCCCTGCTCTTGTCAGCAAAAAAAAAAATTGTGACAAATTATCCTAAAACTGTTTTTGCAACACTTGTCTAGAAGTTACTAGGACAGGAACAGAGGCAATGGCAAAACAAAACCTTCAGAAAAGATTCCAATTAAATTTTTGAACTAATCATTGGGCATATTGGTCCTTGGGTGGACTCAGTTTCAGTGAACTGGTGTCCTTTTCTCAGCCTCCCATTGGCCTACACTTCCCTGCCATTGGGTTCCTAAGGTGATGCTTGGCCATGAGGATTTCTTTGCTATCAGTTTGACAAAGGCATTGACCCACACATTGGACCTGTGAGTAACATGTCCTCATACACATCCTTTTAATGAATACACTTGACCTGTTGGACCATGTGACTACTTAGTTCAAAGTTAAGATTCCTTGAACTCTTGGTTTTATGTCTCAACTTTAAGGATCCTAAATGCAAATATTTAAAAAAATTAAAGGGTAAAACAGAGAATAGCTGATAGATGTGGTTTTAAATTCATAATTCAGGTTATGAGATATAGGGAGATCATAAGAGATGATTAAAACCAGCCACTAGAATGAAAGTTTCTTCAGGGCATCTCAAGTTCACTGGTGCATTCCCAATGTCTAGAACAGTGTCTAGCCCATAATAGAGGCTTAGTTTTACAAAACATCTCCTTACTCTGATTCCCAAACAGGAATCTTCTGTTAGAAAAAATCTCTTCTGCAGAAGTCTAGTGTCTAGCAATTAAAAAGAGAGTAGTGTATTATCTCTTTCTTTTTCTACCTTCTGGGCATGCTTGATAAGAAAAGTAAAGGAAGTCTCAAAAGAGACTAGAATCGAATTCATTGCTTTTCATCCCCTTCTTTTCTGAAGCTATGGCATGCCTCCCTAAACCCAAAGAAAGATAACAAAGATAGCATCCTTGTGTTCTGTCTCTTGGAAGGAATTAGCAATAATAATAAAGATAATGATGACAGAAACAATAGCTACTAGTACTTGTATAATGAAGACCATGTACCAGTGTAGTCTTAAATTCTTCACATGAAACATTTCACTTAATCCACAGAAATCTTGTAGAGTTGGCACCTTCATTCCATTCATTTTACAGATGATGGAGCAAGGCAAGGAAAAGGTAAGTTAATTATCCTGGGCCATCCAGTTAGTAAGAGCAATCGTAGAGTTAATACCCTGATAGGTTGGTGCTAGAGTGTGTATTCTTAGTGGCTATTCTGCACTGCATTTAGACAAGCCAATTCCAGTTTACCCCCAATCCTCTGCATTACATTTACACAAACACATCGATATTTATGAGAATCGGGGAAGAGGGGCATATTTTATTTACATTTTCTGGATTTTTATCTTATTTTTCTTAATTGAATTCAAGTTCTGTCACCTTGAGACATTGGAGAGATCATAGATCAAAAGGACATTATGTGATGAGTAGAACATAGCTTTCAAGAAGTACCATATGATCAGGAAAAGAGATGCAAGAACAAAGAATTGCATGCTGGGAAATCTGTGCTAGAGATGTGTACAGAGTGCTTCAGGAATACAATGAAGAAATGTGATGTGGGTGAGAGAAAGGGGGCCGTCAGACAAGTTTTGCAGAGGATATTTTGAAGGATGAATAGAAGTTTGACATGTGAGAAAGTAGTAGGATACTGGTGTCAATGCAAAGGTGCCAAGCCCAGGGAGAGGCTGGCATGCTGGATGGGAGTTAGCAGAAGGTGTATTAAAGGAGTGATCCAAGACAAAAGAGCAAGTTGGAAGATTCAGGGTTCATGAAAAATCAGCAAATTGGAGTTCTGCAGTGTGTGAAGTTAGATACCAAGGTTCAGACAATCCTCCATTATCCAAATGAGTCACCATAACTGATGAAGGTCAACAAAGAAGAGACAAAGAAAGGTTAAGCAGCTTGTCCTGGGTCACCCAGCTAGTAAGATTTCATGTAATTAAAATCATTTTGGTGGGAAATAGATAAGGCATTTGGGGAGATAGCAGATTCTTTGTGAGGTATTTTTCTGACACATAGAGGACCACAGTATTTTGTTCCCTAAAAGTAGAGTGAGTAATGAGGATGCCTTCAGAAGATTTGAATTATATTCAACTAGATGCCTTGCACCTCTTTCTTATTCCTTTTATATTATTACTGATTTATGTGTCTGTATGTAAAAATTTCTTTTAAGTAACTAATTGTGCTGACATATATTTGCAAGTGTTTCCTTTAATATACACCTACCCTTTTCTGTGATTCAAATAACTATATTCAATTCTCCTAATTTTTCATAATGTTCTCAATTATCATAGCAAAATAACTTAGTTCTGGGGAAAAAACACCAATAACTATCTTGAATTGCAGAAACAATAAAATTACGAGAGTTTTAACTGAACAATTTGAGTTTTTTAATTGAAATATTTATGCACAAAAGCCCATGATGTCACCACTAATGGCTAATTTATTTGTTTGTCTGATTCATAATGAATATGGGAGAATTGTTTTAATAAAGATGAATTGCTTTTAATAAAGACTAAAATCCCTTTAATTTAGTTAAACAGAAGCCACTGTATTGGCAGTTTTTCGGGAAGAAATGCAGGAGTTGGTTCTTTCAGAAGTTCCATGCCAGATTTCAACACTTTGCATGAGAAATCAGAAGGGCATTGTTAACATGCTCTATTTCATTTGGAACAGTTTTAACTTTTGGTAGTCAGCTCAATAAATGAAATTGATTGCTTTTAACCTGGTGCAATGCCATGCTGTACCAGGATATGCCATTGGCTAAGTTGTTACTTTTTCCGTTGGTGTTGGAAGAAGTTGGTGAAAAACTTCAGCATAAATATCCATTTTCTATGTCTAACTGTATTTTTTATTTCTTTTTATTTAAATTGAATTTAACTAACATATGCTATAGTATTAGTTTCAGAGGTTGAATTTAGTGGTTATCGTCTAACAGACTTACAGAATTAATTTAAGGAACAAACTCACAACTAAGGCCCTATCTCTGCTATTTCACATGGGATGTAGTCCTAAGCAACCATCATCTCTTCCCTTTGCCATCTAGTTTTCTCCACAGTCTCTTCTCAACATATGACCATGCCACACCTCTGCTCAGAGCTCTGCAATGGCTCCCACATCACTCAAAATAACTGCCTACTCCTTGCAATGGCCCACATGACTCTCAACTTTCAAGTCCTGCTGCCTCTTCTTGACACTGTGCCTCAAATTCTAGCCTCCTTGCTGTTCCTCACACATATCAGAGAGATTCCTGCCTTGGGGCCCTGGTTCTAGATGTTTCCACAGCATGAAGCCTTCTATCCCCAGATATCCACTGAGGTAACTCTCACACCCTTAAAGTCTCTGTTCATAGGTCACATTTTGACTACATCATTCACCTGGGCACCATATTTAAGAAATCAACATTTTCCTCCTCTAGTAACTTCCCTAATCCCCTTAGTCTGCTCTACTTCTTCCTTTCCCATAGCATTTTTCACCCTCACACACAGGATACACATTACCTATTAAGTATGTCTATTATTTTGTTGGCCTCCCACCTCCTCACTAGAATGCTAAACTCCGGGGCACCTGGGTGGCTCAGTGGTTTAAAGCCTCTGCCTTCGGCTCAGGTCATGGTCCCAGGGTCCTGGGATTGAGCCCCGCATCTGGCTCTCTGCTCAGCAGGGGGACTGCTTCCTCCTCTCTCTCTGCCTGCCTCTCTGCCTACTTGTGATCCCTTTCTCTCTGTCAAATAAATAAAATCTTTAAAAAAAAAAAAAGAATGCTAAACTCCATGAGGCCAGAAGTCTTTGCTTTTTTATTCACTGATGTATTTCAAGCTTCTAGAATGGCATCTGGTACATTTGGTTCAGTAAATACTTGCTATGTGAATGAGTGAATGAGTTAATAAATACATTAATTAATCAATTTTTCCTCAACCCCTCATATTTCTTACACTGTCTGACAAATAGCAATTTTTTTTCCTACACTTTGCAAATGATTCTGGTGATAGTGGTTTGGGCCCCAGAATATGGCCAGCAACAGGACTTTAATTTGATACTTCGGTAAGGAGGAAATTTCCTTTAATTATTTATTCTCTTTAGTTTGTCAGTACAAACACTCAGTTTCAAGTTGTATCTGAAAACTTACAGGCCAGCAAATGGTTGGGAATGGAAAGCATGCATCACTTATAGCTACAGTGATTTTCTATCTCTGATTCATCTGAAAAAGCCTTAATTGAGTATTTATTCTTATGCAGCAAGATCCAAAAAATCTTAACTGCCATTAAGCTGTCTACAGAAGCAAAACGAAATGGAGAATTAAGGCAATTATCAGGATGATATGAACCATAGAAAACATGTTTGCCTCAATCTGGATGTTTCTGGAGAACTTATTTTTGACCTAAATTATCTGAGTAACCCCCCTCCTTCAGTTTCCTTTTCATTTTGCACAGATAGATAGTAATTTAGTGTGGAGAGGGAAGAGCCCATTATACAGGGAATCAGTGAGAGAAGAAACTCATCATCCAGCAAATGTTTGGCTGTATCTTCTCTTTTCACTAAACTTTGTTCCCAGAGGAAATAGAAAAAATACAAAGACTTAATAAGGAATTTTTGAAAATTGACAACCGATTTACTGAAGATATGCTTTGACACCTGCCTACCTTTTGTTCTTAACTAAAACAACTCTTCGGTTGGGATTTCTTTTAGTTCCCATTTAGGCTTTAACTTTTGATCGTCTTTAAAAAGCCAGTGAGTAAACAAAACAGGATATTGATCATCATACACTCATTCCAATGCAGATAAAGACACGATTGGCAGAGGTGTGGGCTCTTTCTGGCTCACATGACAGCCAGCTCTCTAATGTATGTCCAGTGTGTGATAATGAGGAATTTGTGGTTGCATCCGTCTGCTGCTCTTGTGTGCTTTATTAAATGTTTTGTCAGGTCAATTTTATTTGTTTGATATCTTCACTCTCTTTCCCTAAAGATGTATTTCCCAATAAGACTATTTTTTTAACTTTGGAATTTGATATTCAAACTACCCACCCCTCTCCCACACACACCAGCTTCAATGGTGAGCAGAGGATGCCTGGTTAAAAAAAAAAAAAAAAAAGCACCTACTGAGAAATAGGGCCCTTTCTGGCCCAACCCACCTGCTTTTCCTAACACATGAGCATCTCAGTGGAGCCAATGGCAGAATCCCACAGGGGGCTCAGTGGATGCACCTCAATTATTCATTGACCTCAAATGCTATCCCTGGTCTGCTGTTTGGCTGTCAATTCATTGGAAAAAGTTAAAATCAACCAGGGAGATGATAAATTTTCAGGATATGATACAAATATACACAGAGGTAAGTCTATTTTGATGTAGCATAGAAAGAAGTATTACTGAAATGCAAAAATATTCCTTCCTCATGTCTATGTCTCAGCAATCCAGAGCTCAATTGTTTTGTTTTGTTTTGTTTTGTTTTCATCTTGGTTTTAAAGTCCCCCTGATTTCATCCTAACCTACCTTCTGGTCATCTCTCTTACCCCTCCTCATCATGAGCTTTCTTTCTATTTTTTTAATTTTTATTCTTTATTGTCTCCATTATTGAGATATAGGTGACATATAACATTGTGCAAGTTGAAGGTACATAACCTACTGATTTGATGTACTTACATATTGCAAAATGATTACCACCACAGCATTAGGTAACACCTCCATCACAACACACAGTTACCTCTTGTGTGCTGAAAACATTTAAGATCTCTCTTAGCAACTTCCTGGTATATAGTACAGTATCATTAACTCTAAGCCGTAAGCTGTATATTAGATCACAAGACTTATCCATCTTATAACTGGAAGTTTGTATCTTTTTACCACCATCACCCATTTCCCCAACCCCCTACTGTCTAGTAACCTCCACTCTGATCTCTGTTTCTATAAGTTCAGCTGTTTAAGACTCTGCATCTAAGTGATATCATACAGTATATCCCTTGTCTGACTTACCACTAAGCAGAATGGTCTCAAGGTCCATCCGTGTCACAAAGAGTGGATTTCCTTCTTTCTTGTGACAGAATAATAGTCTATTGTGTTAAATACCACCACTTTTTTATTCATTTTTCTTTCCAGGGCTATTTATAGGTTGTTTCCATAACTTGGCTATTGTGAATATTACTGTAATGAATATGGGACTGCAGATATCCCTTTGAGATCCTGTTTTCATTTCCTTTTAGTATATACCCAGAAGTGGGATTGCTGGATCATACTGTATTTCTACTATAGTTTTTCCAGGGTCCTCTATACTGTTTTCCAATGGCTAGAAATTTACATTTCTACCCAGAGTGCACAAGAGGTCCCTTTGATCCACATCCTCTCCACACTTCTTATCTGTTCTCTTTTTGATAATAATCCTTCTAATAGGTATAAGGTAAAGTAATATTCATTGTGGTTTCGATTTACATTTTCCTGATGATTAGTGATGCTGAGCACTTTTTTCATGTACCTGTTGGACATTTGTACATCTTCTTGGCAAAAAGGTCTACTCAGTTCCTTTGGCTATTTTTTAATGGGTTTGGTTTTGGGGGATTGTTTTGTTGTTATTATTGTTATTGAGTTGTATGAGTTCTTTATATATGTTATATATTAACCCCTTATCAGATAGAAGTTTTGCAAATATTTTGTCCCACTCCATAGGTTGCCTTTTACTTTTGCTGGTGATTCCCTTTGCTGTGCAGAAGCTTTTTAGTTTCACATTGTCCCACTAGGTTATTTTTGCTTTTGTTGCCTTTTCCTTTGGTATCAAATCCACCCTGAAACAAACAAAAAACATTGTTGAGATAGATTTCAAGGAGCTTAGGCCCTGTTTCTTCTAGAAGCTTTATGGTTTCAGGTTTACCATCAATTCTTTAATCCATTTTGAGTTTTTTGTTTATGGTATAAGTTAAGGGTCCAGTTTCATTCTTTGGTATATGATTATTCAGTTTTCCCAGCATCATTTATTGAATAGGCCACCATTGCCCCATTGTATATTCTTGGATCTTTTGTAACAAATTAATTGGCCATTGGCTTATTTCTAGGTCTTCATTCTGTTACACTGATCTCTGCATCTGTTTTTAGCAAATACCATATTATTTTGATTACTACAACTTTGTAATACAGTACCATGTTAGAAAGTATGCTGCCTCTAGCTTTGGTCTTCCTTTCTCAGTATTGTTTTAGCTACTTAGAGTTATTTGTCTTATCACAAAAGTTTTAGGAGTGTTTTTTCTTCTGTGAAAGATACCATTGGAATTTTTATAAGAATTGCTTTGGATGTGTACATTTCTTTGGGTAGTATGGAAATTACAACAATATTAATTCTTCTGACCCATAAGCCCAGAATATCTTTCCAATTTTATCTTCCTCAATTGTTTTCATCAATGTCCTAAAGTTTTCAATGTATAGATCTATCACCTCCTTGGTTAAATTTAATCTTAAGTATTTTTGAGGATAATATAAATGGAATTATTTACTTAGTATCTCTTTCTGATAGATTGTTTTTATCAGTAACACAACAGATATTTGTATATTGATTTTTTATCCTGCAAGTTTACTGAATTTGTTGATTAGATCTAAAAGTTTTTTGGTGGAATCTTTAATGTTTTCTATATATAATGTCATGCAAATAATGACAATTTTACTTCTTCTGATTTGGATGACTTCTATTTCTTTTTCTTGCCTAATTGCTCTGGCTAGGACTTCTAGTGCCATGTTGAATAAGAATCTTGACAGTTGGCATCCTAGACTTAATCCTGATCTTAGAAGAAAATAAGTCAGCCTTTCAACATTCAGTATGATGTTAGCTGTGGGCTTGTCATATATAGCCTTTATTACAGTGAAATACATTCCCTTTATATTCAGTTTGTTGAAGATTTTTATCATGAGAGGATACTGAATATTTCCAATGGTTTTCTGCATCTATTGAGTTGGTCATATGGTTTTTATCCTTCAGTTTGTTAATATGCTATATCACAGTGATCGATTTGTGAATGTTGAATCATCCTTGCATTCCTGGAGTATATACCACCTGATTATGGTGTATGATCCTTTTCATGTATTGTTGAATTCCATTTACTAATATTTTGATGAGGATATTTGCATCTGTGTTTATTAGGAATAGGATATTGGCCTGTAATTTTCTTTTTGTAATGTTCTTGTCTAATTTTGGTATCACAGTAATGTTGTCCTCATAAAATCAGTTTGGAAGTGTTCCCTTCTCTTCCATTTTTTAAAAAAAATTTGAGAAGAATTGGTATTAATTCTTTAAATGTTTGGTAGAATTCACCAGTGAAGCTATTTGGTCATGAACATTTTTGTTGAGAGGTTTTTTTTTATTAGTGATTCAATCTCCTTACTGTTAATTGGTCCAATCAAATTCTATTCCTTCATGATTCAGTCTTATGGGTTGTGTCTTCTTGGGAATTTGCTGATTTCTTCTAGCTTGTACAATTTGTGTGTGTGTGTACATGTAGAATTTTCATTGAAGTATCTTATGATCCTTTGTGTGGTATCTGTTGTAATGTCTCCTCTTTCAGTTATAATTATTTGCTTTTTTTTCTTGTTGAGCCTAGCTGAAAGTCTATTTTATCTTAAAAAAAACAGATTTTAGTTTCATTGATTTTTTTTTAGTCTCTATTTAATTTATTTCCACTCTGATATTTGTTATTTCCTGCCTTCTACCTACTTTGGACTTCATGCGGTTCTTTCTCTAGCTCCTTGAGATATAAAGTTGGGGGATTTGCTTAAGATCTTTCTTATTTCTTAAAGTAGGTGATATTGATAGTGATAAATACTATCACTCTGAACTTCCCTCTTAGAACTGCTTTTGCTGCATTCCATAAATATTGGTATTTTCTGTTCTGATTTTCATTGGTCTCAATATATTTTTTGATTTTTGTTTCATGTCATTGATTCATAGGTTGTTCATGAGACTGTTGTTTCTTTTTTCCTCAAAAAAAGTTTATTTTTGAGTGAGAACATGTCACTACTATTTTTAAATCCTGATGCATTAGGTAAGTAGTCTTGGTACAGGATACAACCAAATGATACACTTTAGTGATTTTATACTGAGTCATGTACTTAATATAAAGGCACATTAAACTGAATAAAAAATAAGCGTTCAATTCTTGAGCTTTTAAATTAGAATTTCATAAAGTGTTTTTCATAAAGAGATTGTTGTTTCTTTTCTACAGATTTGTGAATATTCCAGTTTTATTCATGTAATTGATTTCCGGTTTTGTGTCATTGTGGTCAGAAATGATGCTTGATAAAATGTCAGTCTTCTTAAATTTATTAAGACTTGTTTTGTGACCTAACATATGATCTATTCTGGAGAATGTTCCATGTGTACTTGAGAAGAATGTGCATTCTACTGCAGTTGGAATGAATGTTCTGTAAATATCTGTTAGGTCTATCTGATCTAATGGGTAGTTTAAGCCCAATATTTCCTTATTAATTTTCTGTGTGAATGATCTATCTGCTGTTGAAAGAAAGCTATAAAATTCATCTACTGTTACTATATTGCTATCTATTTCTCTCTTTAGGGCTGTTAATTTTTCCTTTATATATTTAGGTGAGCCTATGTTGACTGCATAAATATTTACAAATGTTATATCCTCTTGTTGGATTG
This sequence comes from Taxidea taxus jeffersonii, assembly GCA_003697995.1. NCBI lineage: Eukaryota > Metazoa > Chordata > Mammalia > Carnivora > Mustelidae > Taxidea > Taxidea taxus. The sequence goes on along the minus strand of RCUC01143484.1, from coordinate 42,598 downwards.
ATCCCTTTGTCATTAGAGAATGACCTTCTTTGTCTCTTATTACAATGTTTGTCTTAAAATCTATTTTGTCTGATATAAGTATAGCTACTCTAGGTTCTTTTGTTTCCCACTTACATAGAATATCTTTCTCCATCCCTTTACTTTCTGTCTGTGTGTGTTCATAAAGCTTTGAAATGAGACTTCTTATATGCAGCATATACATTGTTCTTGAATTTTTATCCATTTAGCCACTCTATGTCTTTTGATTGGAGAATTTAGTCCACTTACACTTAAATCAGTTATTGGATGGTAGGGACTTACCTTTGCCATTTTGTTAATTTGGTTGGTTTGTAACCCTTTGTTTCTTTCTTCTCTTGTTCTCTTCCTTTATAATTTGATGATTTTCTGTATTGGAATGCTTAGATTCCTTCCCTGTTATTTTTCATGTATTTACTATAAGTTTTTGCTTTGTGATTACTCTAAGGCTATAACACATTATATACTGATAATAGACTATTTTAACTTGAAAATAATTTAACTTGGAATGTATACAAAAGCTCTACATTTATACACCTCTACATGTTTTATATTTTTGATGTTACACTTTCCATCTTTTTACTTTGTGCATCCATTAACAAATTGCTATAGTTGTTTTTAATGCTTTTGTCTCTTAACCTTCATACTAGACTTATAAGTTGATATTTCCACCATCATTACAATATTAGAGTATTCTGAATTTAACTATATATGTACATGTACCAGTGATTTTTTTATACTTCTGTATGTTTTCTTGTTACTAATCAGCATCCTTTCATTTCAGCTTGAAGAACTTCACTTAAATTTTTTTAAGACCAGTCTAGTGGTAATGAGTTTTATCTTGTCCTTTTTTGGAAAAACTCTTTATCTCTCCTTCAGTTCTATAGGACAGCTTTGCAGGGCAGAGTATTCTGGGTTGGCAGGTTTTTTGTTTGTTTGTTTTTTGTTTTTCTTTCAGTCTTTTGAATATATCATGTCACTCCTTTTGGCCTCCAAAGTTTCTGCTGAAAAATCTGCTGATAATCTTATGGGTGTTCCTTTGTACCTAACAGGTTGTTTTTCTCTTGCTGAGTTTAAGGCTCTCTTTTAGTCTTTATCTTTTGATGGTTTAATATTAATGTGTCTCAGTACAGATATCTTTGGCTTCTTCTTGTTTTGTAATCCTTAGGTTTGCTGGATTTTGATACCTGTTTCTTTACCCAGATTAGGGCAGGTTTCAGACAGAATTTCTTTGAATAAGCTTTCTACCCTTTTATCTCTTTTCCTTTTGTGGACCTTTATGAGTGTATGTTGGTCTACTTCTTCTCATTAGTTCCTTCATCTATCTTCACTCTTTTTTATTCTTTTTTTTTTCTTGTTGCTCCTCTGATAGATGAATTCCTTTGTCTATCTGTGAGTTTGCTGATCCTTTCTTCTGCTTGATCTAGTCTGCTGTTGAAACCCTCTGCATTGAACTTTTCAGTTCAATTTTTATATTCTTCTGCTATGTCATTTCTGTTTGGTACTTTTTATTTTTTACTTTTTTTAAGATTTTACTTATTTATTTGACAGAGATCACAAGTAGGCAGAGAAGCAGGATGGGGGGAGGGGGGAGCAGGCTCTTTGCTGAACAGACAGCCCAATACAGGGCTCAACCCCAGGATCCTGAGATCCTGACCTGAGCCAAAGGCAGAGGCTTTAACCCACTCAGCCACCCAGGCACCCCTGTTTAGTATTTTTTAATATTTGCTCTCTCTTTGTTGAAATTCTCACTTTGTTCATATATTGTACCCCTTATCTCCTAAATATTTTTATGACCATTATTTTAAATCTGTCTCTCAGGTAAAACACTTAAATCTACTTAATTAAAATTTGTTTTCTGTAGTTTTATCTTACTATTTTGCTTGGAACATATTATTTTGTTTCTTCTCCTTGAATCTTTGTATTGGTTTCTGTGTATCAGATAAAACTGCCATCTCTCCCAGTCTCCACAGAGTGATCTTGTGTTGGAGATGAAGCTCATCGATCAGTCCAGCCTGTGCTCTGGGTTCTCTTCCAAGCTTTTATTATTGTTCAAGCCACATTCTTTGTTTTTAGTCTCTCCCATTTGTTGAGGGTGTGCCAAAACCATCAATGTTCCTGGGGTGGGGGGCATATTCAGCACCTAGATGCAAGCCAGTCGTAAGTTGGATCTTCAGACAACAGCTGTGAAAGTATGTAGTTAAAACCCTTTCAGAGAATAACTGGAAGATAGGCATTTTTGTTTGTACCTTCTGCTTTGATCTCATGTATATAGCCATGAGGGTGCAGGTTCTTCTAAGCTTATTAAAATATTCTTTGTTTTTACAATCTTGTAGGACTACTGAATGCAAGCCTCTTTGGCTACCAGAGCCTCATAATCTTTCAAATAACAGCCACAAAAACAGGGGCACTAGCTATGTGTATACATTCATTTCACAGAGATGCTGGCAACTTGAAGCAGGCTAGAGGGAGACAGCAAGGGAGATACAGGCTTCCCTGGTCTTCAGGGAAGATGGCAGTCTAGGTGTCTTCTAAATTAGAAGTCTGACCGTCAGGCAACAGCTTTTGAAGTATGCAAATATACTCCTTTTAAGGAGACAGGTGTTTTTGCTCCCTCTATGCTAAACCATGATGGTAGAAGAATGCTTCTTTGTTTTGAGACAGTACAGTGAGATTCATGAATGGAAGCCCCATTGGTATCAGAACCAGGCATTCTGGGGACATGTTCTTTGGGCAGCAGTTACAAAAGCTAGAGAGCAGACATATATACAACCTCTTTCCAGGTGATACCAGCAATTTGGTGCAAGCAGGAGGGAGAGGGGAGAGGAGGAGTCCTCTGGATATGTGTTAAGTCAGGCAACATCTTCTAACATATGAAAATACACCCAACCTTTTAGAATAAGACAGGGAAATGGGTAGATTTTGCCTGTTCCCTCTGTGTTGAACCCTGGAGTAATAGCTGCAATGCATTTTCAAGTCCTTTAATGATTCTTTCATTCTTTGTTATCATCTTATGGGTCTCGTGCATGCAAAGCCTGTTGGCTTTCAAAGCAAGATGTTTGGAGGACCCATCCCTCAGATAGGAATCTTAAAAGCTGGCTCACTAGACTTGGGGTCTAAACCCTTCACTCTTCAGGGAGAATCTGAGAGTTTTCGGTTCCCTCCTGATTGAACGGCCCTATGCCAGGAGTGGGGTTTATGATGAGAGTACATCTCAGCCTTTCCTAACCATTTCACTGTGGCCTTTTTCTTATTTACCTGATGTATAGGAGTCACCAGCTACTTCCTGAATTTCTTTTAGAGAGAATTCTTCTATGTATACCCATTCATTCCCTGTGTCCATGGGAGGAAGAGAGTTCAGGAACCCCCTATGTTATTATCTTTAAAACTGCTCTTGAAGGGTTCTCCATTTTGACACTTCTATTAACATTGACTAATTTAACTTCTAATCAGTGAAACATCCTTGACCTTTCCTACCTCTAGACATCTGTACAGTCTTTCCTCTGCTTGGAATGTCCCTACCTGCATTTCTATTTAAGCAAATCAATTCACACTTCATGGTTCAGCTCAAAACCAATCCCAATAAAGTGTTTCCTTTTAGCATGGTAATTTTGTTTCCATCTCTGAACTCACATAGTACAGCTGCTTTATTTCATTTCCCCTCCTTCCTTATTCTTCTGTGTCCCATTTTCTTGTTCATTCTATATTTTTAATTATTTTAGTTATGAAATACCACACAAATATCACATACATGGATAAATGTTAAATCATATTTTGACAATTAGTTCTAAAATGAATTCCTGTGTAATAATTCTCAAAGAAAAGAATTATAATATTGCCAAGACCCAAGAACCTCCCATGTGTTCTGTCCAGTTGACAGCCCTCTTCTTTAACACAGCTAGCCCCATTCCCTTTATAGTTTTACTATAATATATGAATCTCTGCACAATATAGTTTCTTTTTTATCTCTTTTTGAATATTATATAATTTTTAATTTTGCACTTTTGCTCTTTCTATAAAAAAGATTAAGCTACATAATAAACACCCTAAAACACACTCTAAAGCACAGTAGGTGTTTTGGGTCTTTTTCTCCCACAATATTATAGTATTTAGCATATAATTGATAGCTATTATATTATTATTCTTATGTCTTTGTGGCATCTATAGGTACTCCTGAACTGTTAATTAACTTTTGAATTAATAACCTATCTGTTTTAACAGCTTGCTTCCTTGAGGGCAATGGTGCTCTTAAATTGTTTGTAAAATCCCCATATTACCTAGCACAGAATAGGTGCTTATTAATTTTTTTCATTTTATTCAGTGCTATTGCTTTGCTATGAAATGATAGAAAACTTAATTTTGAATGATCGCATACAAGGAGTCTTGTTGAATTACTCACTATAACAATAGCCTTTTCTATTTTCTTCATAGCCCTTGTTACTATTTGAAATTATATTGTTTTATTATTTGTTTATTTTCTATGTTATCTCAAATAGAATATGAGCTTCTATCCCTAAAGTTTAGGACATTCGCTGTCAAAATGTAGGTGCTTAATGAATACTTGTTGAATTAAAAAAATAAATGAATTATTATAGGAATTAAGGAATTAGAGCTTTTTATGACATTGATGTTTTATTAATGTCTGTCATCTTTAGAACTCTATTCATTTCTCAGCTCCTGTATTTCTGGAAGACATTTATTCCAAACTTGGTTAATTCTTTTCCTTCTTGAGAACATAAACTTTCTCTGAAGGCCAGAGTTTGCTCTGGAGAGGAAATAGGATCAGCTGTTACTTCTGACATGGTTTAAAATGTTCTTTCTACAAAATGAAGGATGATTACATCTAGGGCATTTTTATTAAACTCAAGCAATAACATGATTAGGGTACTAATGTTTTCCCACCGTAAAGTAAGGTTTTTATTACTTTGTCATAATATATGGTATATTCATATTTGAAAGAGTCAGGAAAATAATACTGGGTAGCTAAAAAGTAGGCTCTGAACTCTTCAAGGTTATAAACCATTTGATTTTTGAAAAGTAACATGGTTACTATTTTCAAGGTTTTAAGAATTTTGTTAAATTAAAACTGTGTTTTTGAGGACAAAATGAGAAATACTTCTTGTGTCTAGTTTTTTACCTCTTGTGTTACTTTTATCATCTTCTTAGTATGTCCTAATGCTGTTCTTAGGAATTCCCCATTTGGCAGGAAGTTCTATTCCTTGAGCATGAATATCTAAGATGTGATGAAAAACTCTTTTTGGAAACTCCACATAAGGAACAAAATACCCTATGGAAGCATCTTATTTATTTGTCTCGAAATTCTTTCCAGATATTTTGAAAGCCTGTGCATGAGAAAGGGGTCATGTTATATATACATTAGACAAGGTAGAATTGCAACCCATTTTGTCTAGGTAGCCTCTTGTCTTTGTGTTGTGTGTTTATGTGAGAGTTTTCTTCCAATTGGTGTACACCTAACGTGCTGTGGAAACAGCATATCATACCAATATGCACATCTTCCATTTCCATTCCTCTCCACTCTGCACTAGAAAAGCTGAAGTTAAATTAAGGTCTCATGAGTATGCATGGTCTTGGAGCTCAGGATGTGATTTTTAACTTGGGGGTAATTATTCAGTTCAAGATTTCTCATAGTCAATTACAAACAACCAAGAAATATAGAGATATTTAATATTTGCATTAGCACCGTTTATATAAATCTTTGCAAAATATCTTCTCTTCAGAAGAACTCTTACCTTGTTGATGTCCAGGGTGACAGACCTTCCTTCACAGAATTCTAAGAATGCACTGCTTCCCAAACAGGTATGGACTAGTTACCAAAGTTTTGAGAAGTGAAGATTTCCTTCTTACAAAAAAGCATGGCCATACCTCATCTCTATTATTAGTACTTTCTTCTATACAAGACATCTTTCTGAAAGATGACTCCAAAACAGCTTAGATTATAGATCTATTAAGTACTTTTAACCCAATGAAAATATACCATGGTACAAGGATCCTTTCAACTACTTGACCTATTTTTAGATATTTTTGGAATTGATGGGGATAAAAGTTAAGTCAATAGTGTTGTCCATGTGATCAGTTTGAGAAAAACAAAAAAAGTGCTGCTGTCAAGACAAATGTGCTTCCCTTTTTCAGTGATTTCTCTTGAGGCAGCAACAGCCAAAGGATCACATCAACTACAGCCACAACACCCGCCCGTCTATACACACACAGAAACACACACATGGAATTCTTTTCCAGTGTGCATAGTTCAGTTACACATCCTGACCAGTCTTACCAACTTCTCTATCAAAGAGTATGACTTTGAAGGTGGAAGAATTGCTTACTGATGCAAAGTGTTCTTTTTCATTGCATGGTTCCTTCTGGAATGAGCAGTCTTTGTTTCTGAGCTAAAACAAACTGTCATTAATTGTCATTAAACACATTAATTGCATTCAACCTTATAACAACCCCACTGCAGTGGGTATTCCATTTTGCCTGGCTCTCATGTGTATGTTTTGTTCGAGGCCTTAGGAAGCTCATCTCATCCACAGTATTTCAGCAAAACCATATTTCTCTCACAATTGTTCCTATTTATAGTGTTCATGGTGTATCCTCACAATGTGTTGAGCCAACCTTTAATGTGGGAGGATGAGCAATGGGAGTAAGATGGGTGAGGGAGTATGTGATTCTGTGTGTTTGTATATGTTTATTCTTACACATACATTCTTTATGTATGGGAAATAAATTAAACATTTGCAAAGCAAGTGAAATTGACCATGTGTGGATCATGAAGCATTTCCTGTGGGATGACAAGAGTTTACAAAGACTGTGGAATAAGCAAAAACTTCCATGTACCTAATAACTTGAATTTAAAATTTTTAAAGTAGGAGGGCACTTGGTTGGCTCAGTCAGTTAAGCCTCAACTCAGGTCATAATCTCCAGATCCTATGGTTGAGTCTGCAACTCATAATCTCCAGATCCTATGGTGAGAAGTCAGTCTGCTTCTCCATTCTCCCTCTCCCTCTGCTCTCTCTCATTCACTCTCTATCTCAAATAAATAAATAAAATATTTTTTAAAAATAAATAAAGATTAAATTTTTAAAGTGAAAATTGACAAATCCACAATCATTGTGGGTTTAGTATCTCTCTCCCAAAATATGACCAAGCAGATAGAAATGTATAAGATATGAATGACTTAATAATTGTTATTTAACATATGGAAAGAATGGCATATATATCAAATTATTACACCTGGATATAATTTATAATTGATGTTTAAAGACAAAATATTACTTATCAAAAAGTGAAATAATTGGCCATATATTTTTCTCTATACAACTCTCAACTAAAGTTATTTGTATTTCTTTTTACATGTTGCCAAAAGTCATAGTCTCTTCAGAAAAAAAAATTAAAAACTTGGTTCATTAGCATTTCATAAGCAACTTAATCTAATCTGAGTAGAAATAATGTGTTCAATCTCTCTTTTTTAGCACTGTTTAAATAGAACTCAGTAGACATGTGTATGCATCAAGCATTACGTATACACTAAAGAATTGGTTTTCAAAGTTATCCTACATTAGAATCACCTGGAGGGTTTCTTCAAACAAGATTGTTAGCCCCAACTCCAGAGTTTCTGATATAATAGGACAGAGAAGGAGTCAGGAATTTGCTTGTCTAACAAGTCACCATGGGTTACTGATTCGGTGGTTGGGGACCACACTTCAGAGCCCACTGACCTAGAGCACAACAAAACAGCTGTTTATGAAATGTAATGCAGTGACTCAAAGCTTCTTAGCCATTATATGTTTATATGTTTAAATTAAATCTTTCAGATTATCAATATTTGAAGAATCTTTCCCAGAAATGGAAATCCATTTAAAATGTAAAGATGGCATACATCAATTGGCTAAGTAAGAGTGGTAGCAATGTTATAGGTTATTCCTCCCAGTTTTACTTTTTTTTTAAAGATTTTATTTATGTGAGAGAGAGTGAGTACAAGCAGGGGGAGGGGCAGAGGAACAAGCAGACTCCCTGCTAAACAAGAAGCCTAATGTGGGGCTCAATCCCAGGACCCTGGGATCATGACCTGACCCAAGCACAAACACTTAACTGACTGAGCTATCCAGGTGCCCCTAAATATTTTGTTTTTAAGTAATCTGTACACCCAATGTAGGGGCTCAAACTTAAAACCCAAACATTTGAGTTTGTTTTAGCTCAGATCAAGAGTCACATGTTCTACCCCAGAGATCAAATCTGACAAGGAGGATAATTCTGTAATTGGAGAGAACAATCAGAACATTGCAGTGTAGAGCGGTGGTTGGTTGGTTCAATAGCTACCAAAATTGAGACTTTATATTTCAGAGTATGGTAAACTTTCCCTGTGACCTAAAATCCATTGCCCTTATACCACAGTATGTTCTACCTCCTGATTCCTCTGTGAAGGATTCAAAAATATCCCAAGGAAATTTAATTCTTTTCCTATGTTTTTCTCATACATACTTTCACAAATAACATAGAACAACATTGTACAGTGCCCATTGGCATATCCGTTTCCCATTCAATTGGAAGGACCTTGAGGGCAGAGACACATTATTTTTGTCTTTGATTACCATACACCCAACATTGTGCCCAAGATAAATACTTGTGAAAGGAAAGCCCTTCAAAACCAAAGATGGTAACTTGGCCATCATTGAGCATATCATTCCAGCACCAGAGTGCCTCACAATGCATCTGTATTTGTGAAATTTACTGAAAGGCACACCAGGAAACTAACCCCAACACCTCCCAATATTAGATTTGTGGGGAAAAAATAAATAAATCCCCAAAGCAGATTCTTGGTTAAACTCACTCTGAACAGGCCAATAAAACCCACTACTCTTGATCCAATACAGAAGAGATGGGAGTTGGGACTACAAGGAGCTATCCTTGCAGTGCCACCTCTGTCCCCTTGCCAACATCTCTGCGTACCATCTCTGCCCCCAGTCAGAGCATTTTATGTTGTTGTTCCTTGTTACCCGTTAGCCCCACAACCCATGTTGATGCCGTGGGATGCAAATTGCCAGCCCCAACACAAACCCTGTCTCTGAAGAGGCACTTGGTTGGCAGAGTGAAAACACAGAGTAACGAGAGATGCCATCTGCATTTCCTACTACATAGCTCAATTAGTTGATTGATTTGTAACACTTTAAAAAACATTTTCTAGGCAAAGCAAATTAGGAGAGTGTTTTATAATGTATTCAGTTTAATTAAAACTGCACTAAGTGGAGTATTTGCTTCTTGGTTTCAGAAAAAAATATTGTAAGGAAGTCACATACCATATTGATTTTCACCACCCCCCCAAACAGGAGTAAAATAACATTGCTAAAGTTTGCATCATCTGGAGCTGCACAAGTGTGCCTCTTTAAAAGGTTTTCCATAATTAGAAAGTAGAAGATTGGGTGGCAAGGGAAGACATTAGGGTACACGCTTGCAAGCTGGGGGTAGGGGAAGCTAGTAGTATGCCCCAAATTTGAATAACCAACAACGCCTGCTCCTGGTGCACAAAAATGCTTTTATTGTCAGAAGGGGAAAAGAAAATCTGCCACATTCCAGATCAATTTGAAGACTTTTAATTGAACAAGTTGGAAAAGTTGAACATAGATGCCCATGTTTACTAATAAGGTGAATGCAGAAACAACGTCCCAGTATGAGACTTTCCCAAGTTTGGATAAATTAGATGTTACTCCAACTCTCCTACTCACATCTCAGATTGTCCCTACCAGACGGCTTTCTCTGTCTTCCTGCTGCCTGTCACATCACCAAATGTAAGAGGGTTTCCAAATTGTTAGTCATCTGATTAAACCCTCAAATTATTGGAGACATTTGCATGGGTAATCATGATTTATTTAAAAGCACTTTGTTTGCATTGCTCTTGTCTCAGTTTCTTTAAAGCCAATTACTGAGAAATTGATTGGATTGTTTTGATTTTTGAGATCATTTGGAACTTCAGAACACATCCCTTTGCATAATTTTTTGAAAGTAAAACCAAACAAAACAATAAAAGGAACAGCCTATGGAATTTCTATATTTCACATCTTCAGGACTTCTGTAGCATGCTAGTAAGTGGTGAAAGTAAGAGGAACAGTCATTGTTATTCTTCAGTACCAGGAAGACCAAGGTAGACAAGTTGAACCAACTGTTTCAGCTCCATCTCATTTGATTGAATCAGTAATATTTAAATAGGGCAGAATTTCTTCTGGTTCTGTTGGACTTCTGTTGGACTTCAGCAGCCTCTGGATATTCTGTTCCTCAGATACCCAGAGGATACTGGCAATGATGCTGTACCATATCATAGAATATTCCTTTTCTTATCACTATTGTTTTATGATACTTCATTACCGAAATTATCTTGGAAAGATCAAAAACTGACCAGTGATATGAAATCTATCATCCACTCTAGGTAAAACCCCCTTTATGAGGCCTGACTTCTCATCTCTAGTCCTTACCAACCTACACATACAAAGTACTGCCTTGGGCTTGTCCATTCACTTTTGATAAGCAGTGGCATAAATTAAGCAGAAGGAACAGTTACTACCCACTTCTTAGGATAGACCATTGCTTAGAAAATATTGTGAACAAATACATGTTGAGTATTAATTTCTTAAGATTGATAATATTCTAGCTCACCTCCAAGTGTATGCCAGGGGAGAGTATCCCAAAAAGGCATTTCAGACTAACATGTCCATGTGATTCTATTTTAAGATTCTAGTTTTCCTTCCTTTCCAAAGGCAAAGATGCTAAGAGATACCTCTGTGGGAACCCACTGATTCCATCAAGTGTGGTTTCATTAAATACATAATGAATCTAAGCCAAAAAAGAAGAAAGACAATCTAGTATTTCTGATTTTAAATATTACTAATGGGACTGGAAGTAAAAATAATTGCTATTTAATTACAGAAATGTGTACTTCTATGCACAAATGCCTGGTAGAGGATAATGACATTGGACACTGAAAATGTTCTGTGGCTGCTGGGAACATTTGACAATAATTTACATGTTTAATTGAATTGCTGTGAAAGGCTCATTGCACAATTACATGTTCACTTAGGTGCTCAAATAGATACTGAAAATACCTATGTTTCACTTGTACCTATTGCCCAAATGGCTGCTGCAAAAAATGTTGCCTTTTACTTATGTGGGGGACTATACATATGATTGCACTTTACTATGTGTTTAAAATGCCTTCTGCCCTTAGGTTTGATGGCTCAGTCTTGCTCTGAGCAGCGCTGCAATGCAGACTATTTATGGAACAATATTGCCCTCTGGCAGTGAGGCAGCCATTGGTTTTAATAACTGTTTTATGTCATTTTGACAGCTTTTAAACTAGTCACACCCAACAGTTTAGGCCAGAAGGGAAACATCAACGAATGCCGGCAGGAGTTTTGTATTACAAAACCTATATGTGCATTTATATTAGGAAAGCGCTACAATTCTTGCCTTAAAGAAAAGCTGCATCCCCAAGAGGCCTCCTGAGTTTTTGCCAAGTAAAGCTTAGAGAAGTGCAAATAATCGTGACGATATTGTGCTCAAAGTACAAGCAGAGCCAGAACCACTCTCCCTTTCTGAGACCCGTGAGGTGGAGTTCCACAAAGACAAAGCCTAGAAGCCCATGGCAGAGCTTCCTCCCATCGTGCATTTTGGAGATGCTCATGGGATCAACAAAGAACCGCTGGGTCCTATCTGATCTTTTGAAATGAATCATCTTGAGGAGTGTCCAGGCTTTCCACGAATGACCCAGGGCTGCTCACTGGAGCCTGAGAAACCAAAGACTGGGAAGCAGCTGCCAGTTACTGGAGGGTATTTCTGCTGCTTCCCAGCTACTTACTCAAAGGGAATGCCTCAAAAGAGCCAGGTGGGCTTTCCCAGTTGAGCTGGAATTATGGGGAGGAAGGGCTATGCTATATTTAAATATGCAGCTTCCAAACAGCTGAGAAAGGCATAGTTCTGTAAGCACCCTCCTCTTCCAGCCCAGTGGTCATAGCTGAAAGCATTTCTGTGATCACAGGAGGCAGCTCTAGATCTCATCTCCGTTGTTGGATCTGGAAAAGCAAGGCCTTGGAAGGAGACCCCAAGCATCTGTCATACTCCCATGAACTCGCTTCCAGCTACAGAATAGGTTGTCCCTTTCTGGGGGCAGAGTTCAGAGAGACGGGCCAGGAGGACTCCTCAGGAGAGGGAAGAGTAGATAAAAGTAGCATTTTATGCTTCTGCTTTGGGCACACACACAGGATTGCCTTCCACCCAAAATGCCAGGAAATACATTGCACACTGATTTTCAGCTATTACTTCCCAAATGGAAGACACCAAGACTAAGAAGGGACCATTCTTGCAATTATAATTCAATAATGCCAAAATTAAAGATTAAAGATTTGGAAATTAAAATAAGATATGAAAAAAACCTCAAGAAAGATCATTACAGAGAATAGAAAGAGAAAATAAAGATACTGGCTTCAGAAAACTGAGTTTGAATGAAACCTAGAAAGGAATTTAAGACTCTTCCTGAATATACTGAAACAATCAAGAGTCAATTACATTAATTGAGTTATTATGTATAATCGTTTAGATTAAATGTTGATTTTTTTTCTGAATTGTCCTTTTTTAAAAAATTAGTTAAATTGTTATCATTCAAATTACAACATGGGTAGAAAAGGAGTAGATTTAGCTTATAGTAGAAAATTAAAACAATTACCTTAATTGTTCAAGAAATGAACAAAAATAGCTTCAATTATGCTCAACTAAGAAAGAAGGTTTATTTGCATCTATTTTAGCTGACTCAAGAATATGTGTAACATGTATACCCACATCTTAGGGGTAAAATGTCAGAAGAACATCAGGAACTGAGCATGAAACAAAGCAAAGGAGGAGAGAGGGTTGGGGGTAATATGGTAACATCATATTTCTAAGCCTATCCAACAGATAAGAAGCTAGAGAATCCCTACCAGAGCAGTTACCATCCCCAGCCAATCATTCAGGCTCTGATCCTTCCAGGCAACCCATTTTCCAAATTATCTTCCAAATGATTTCAAAAGAAACTGACTCTGAAAGGAAGACAACTCCTTTTCCTTAGTGAATGATTTCAGAAAGCTCTTTAAGTTTTCTTCTCTGCATTCACTATTAAAAGCTCTCCTCAAAATTCTCTACTTCATCACTACGTTTCACTTCACAGAGGTTCTCCTTGGAAGAACTCTGTGGGCCAGGAATGATGCAGGTCATAGGATCTATAATTTTCATTTTGTTCTGTTGGGTTTCCTTTTGTGGACAGAAGTAACGTGATTCACATCTGGAAGCCTCATCCGGGGAATAAATACAGTATGCCGAATGTAATAAAATAAAAGCCCCAGCTATTTCTAGGATTGAATAATAACAATGACAATAATGATATTATAGCAATAACAAGAACAATGATAATTTGTTATTACTTCTTAGAAGATTCTGAAGAACTAACTACTATTCACAGATTATGTCTTTTAATAATCACAGAATTTCTTTGAGGTAAACTGTTGTTTCCTGTTTACTCAGGTGGAAAATAAGGACAAGGGAGATTATGTTGGTTGCTTAAGGGGCAGGGCTAGTAAGGATGCTAACTCAGTTCTGTTTGTCCCAAATCTATTTTTTATTACCTCGAACTACTTTTGTTTTTCTTGATTAAAAGAAAAATAGTTAGTCTTTGGTAGATGGCATTCTCAACCATGAGTCTTAAACCTCCCTGAACCCCCACTCTTTGCCATGGGACTTTTGCCATGGGACTCCTCCCACTGAAGGAGCAGAGTTTATTTCCTGACTCCACCCACTTTGATCTTGGGTTTGGCCATTGGACTTGACAGTGATGACATTGCACTAATAGCTCTTAGCCCAGGCTTTCATTTGGCCGTGGTTTTTCTGGCTGTCCTCTAGTAGCTTCCCATGGCTATGAGAAGCTAGCCTTGGCTAGTCCTGGTCCCAGGAGGGGTACAAGGGACACACAGGACAGAGCTGCTCTGGTTGACCAGCTAAATAACCTCAGATGATGCAGAGAGACATGAACACTAATAAATAATCATTGTTATCCAAGCTTTGGGGTGTTTTAAATAATTATAATGGCAACAGATACCCTCTATATGGTCTATTTTGAAGAGTATATACTAAGTGAATGGGTGCAAATGCATGTCCACATATACCTGTACACATACCTGTGTATGAGCCTTACTGTCTTCAATTAAGATAACCATTTGATGCAGATAAATTTGTCATTATCAAAGGAGAGGAAGTTTCAGGGTTATTTTCCTTTAGAAAACTGTAACCCTTTCATTTCCTTTTTGGTTCCCCCATTAAAAGCCAAGATGTTTTAAGGTGGTTTAGCTGCTTAACACTGGCTTTGGTCTTTGGTGAGTTTTTGATAACTGACACTTAACAGGGACCCTCTCCGCACCACTGACATATCTCAGTAAGAGGGAGGCATCTTGACCCCTGCAGGGCAGTGACAGTTCAGTGTTCTCTGTCGAACCCCATCCTGGTTGTTCTCAGCTGTAGGACTAACCCGGGGTGGTTTTGACTTTGAACAAGATCAGCAGTGACGAGTGAATGTGAATTGCGAAATAGCTTTGCAACATCAAAGTCTGCCATCAAGTGGTATCATGTCATTTTATGATATAAGACACTAGACAAAGGCAAAATGCTGAAAGAAAGAAAGAAAGATGTGCACACAGATATATTCACACACACACACATGCACACAGACGCACATTTAACAAGGCATTTGAAACTCTTCTCAGGTTGTGATTAGGTCAGAGTTCCCGCTTTGTACCTTTGGCTTTTGGTATATTGACCTATCTGGAGTCACAATGAGTATTTGATACAGTCAAAGCTACATTCTTAGAGTATAACTAGGTCTATAAGATGAACTGGAGAACTGGCTTAATTTTGACAGAAGTCAGATCCAAATAATCTTGCCTAAAAAAAAAAAAAAAGTGGTTTTTTTTTTGTTTTTTTTTTTTTGGCTCAATGTTCTAGTTAACATGGCTATGTTATCCCCACTGAGAAAAATGAATCTGGGTCAGTTGTTACAAACAAATACAAGTTGATATATTCAACTGCTACAGTAGTTTTATTGCCAACTGATTCATCTGAAGTAGCATTTCCTTTTATAATTCATGAATAAAAATGTACATGTTATGATAGTTGGTACTCCGTGAAATGTGCCCTAACATGCTAATATCTAAGTGGGAAATAAACATATTTGTATTTGATTTGGTCTAGATTTTTAGCAAGATTTTCATAATTTCAATAGCATACTAATGAGTTTCATTTGTAAATGGGAAGACTCCAGGATTTAGAACAAGATGTGTGCTTCTGCCTTGGTGGTTTGAGGGTAATGCATGGGAGATGTTCCCTCTGGAAGAGAGGCTGGAAGTGGGCAGTCAGTTGAAAAAAAAGGGCTACTTCCATTTGCACAGAAGAGAAGTGCATGATTAAGAGAAGGCTGACCATACCATGTACCTCGTTTGCCATTTTCCCCTGTCAAACTTGTAACCCAATTAGAGTATGCAACCCAATAGAGAGTCTAGTATTTATGTCATTTTGAGTTTTTCTATGCTCTCTATCTCTATTCTCTATTGATCTGGTTAAGATGAACACATGGAATCATTAACAAATCCTAATTTGGTTTACTGTTACTTGAATATTTGTTCTACGTTCACCTTTCCAAACCACATTGAAATCCATAGTTCTCTAAGCTACTGACAGGTTTCCCCAATTTCTCTCTTTCCCCCAGTATTTGCTTCTAGAAGAGCCTCCAGAGTGATTTTTAAAATACACGTTCTATCAACTCCTTGCTCAGAACCTTTCAAAGGTTTCCTAGCACCCTCTGAATAAAATCTAAATGTCACATCTCAGCCTATAATGACCTTTAAGATTTAGTCGCTGCTAATCTCACCAATCTTTTGGGTTTTTTTTTAAGATCTATTTATTTATTTATTTATTTGAGAAAGAGATCAAGCATGGGAGCTGGGGGATGGGTAGAGGGAAAAGGAAAGAGAATCCCAAGCAGACTCCCCACTGAGCACCGAACCTGATGTGGGGCTCAATCTCATGACCCTGAGACAATGACCTGAGCCAAAATCAAGAGTCAGATGTTCAACCAATTAAGCCAACGAGACGCCCCCTCCACAGTATTTTTTCTTTCTAATCTTTGCCTTGTGTCCATGCTGACTTTCCTGCAATTCCCCAAACATCCCATATTTGTTCCCTACACTGAGCCTTTCGCTTTCTGTTCCCTTTGTCTGGAATAACCAGTTCTTCTCCACCCCAGATCTTCACAGGCTTGCATTCTTACTTTTTTCAGGTTTCTTCTCAAATGTCACTCCTCAAAGAGATGCTCTCTGGCTATTTGATCTAACATAGCTCTCCACTCTTTACAGGTTCTTCCTTTTGACTTTTATTACAATGCAATTGGCCACCCACTGACAGGGTGTGCTTCTCTCTAGAAGGGTGATTCTGGATGCAACTGCTAGCTTTTAATACTTACTATCTTTTTAAATGCAGAGAAAAGGGCTCCTTCTGCTAGTTCAAAAGCTGAGCCTAGGGCTTCATTCTTTGCTGTTCAAATTATTATCCTACAGCCCCTCTTCTGGCTTCTCTTGTCTAAAACAAAGCAACTATGGACCAATGTGACTTCCACATTATACTGATGACTCCTCTATTTGCCAATGATGAGTGCCCTAATTTGCATTACGGAAACTCCTCATTATAGCAGAGTGCATTGTATAGGTGTGTAAATGCATGGAAAATGGCTCAGACAAACTGGAAGGATGTATGCAAATTGATTATGGTAGGAAAGGAGATTTTTATTTTTCTTTTTTCTTTAATTTTATTTATTTATTTGACAGACAGAGATCACAAGTAGGCAGAGAGGTAGGCAGAGAGAGGAGGAAGCAGGCTCCCTGCTGAGCAGAGAGCCAGATGTGGGGCTTGATCCCAGGACCCAGGGATCATGACCTGAGCCAAAGGCAGAGGCTTTAACCCATGGAGCCACCCAGGCACCCCAAGATTTTTATTTTTCAATTCATTCTGCCTTCTATTATTCTTCACATACTGTTTGCAGAAATTTATGTGTTTCTTGAGTTGAAGAGAGTAAACCAAAAGTTAGTGAGACCCAAACATGGAATAAAATGAATATGTTTAAAAAGTAAGGAAGAAATATGACAAATAAGTGTATCACATATTTATACATATGTATCTACCTACATACATAGGTTGGAAGGTGGATATGTAGGTAGGTAGGTAGAGCTCCTCTTGGCACAACTTCATCAAATATTTCTTTTGTGTTGCAGTGACAATCTATACAATACAGATATCTGTACCTTTTATACTTTCAAGAAAAGTAGGTATAATACAAATGTACATACTTGTGTTATTTACATCCTTTCATGAAACCAATAAAATATTCAGGAGCAAGAGAGAGACAGGCAGAAAGAAAGAGACACTAAAGGAGGAGAGAGTGGGAAAAGAAAATAAAGATCACTTTCCTTTCTGTCTTTGAAAACAACCCTGGGAATCTTGGTGTATTTCTTTTGTGTGTTTCACTTGCCAGTTGTCTTCCTCCCAGTAAATCATGTTTTTCAGTGTGGGTCTCATCATTGATTTCACAGATTGAGAGAGGTTGCCTAATTTTTTGTACTGCCTGAAAATCCCCAAACTGTGCTTTCTCACATTTCTCTCTAGAGCCTCCTAAAATCTCTATGTTCTCTTTGGCAATTTCTTATGACACTTCTGACCTGGAGATTTATTTCTGAGAACCAAAGCTCTGGCCATCACAAGTCACGTTGGTCAGTGTCATTTCTTCTTACAGTTTCCACTTCACTGTTTAGCATTCTTTGTTCAGAATAGGAACACACTGACGATCTTTTATTACTTAGGTAACTGACTGTGATGATAGACAATTACAATATCCTTTCTTACTTGAGACACTGCAGTAATTACCTTTTGCTACATGACAAACCACCCCATAATATAATGAGGGAAGAAACAGATATTTATATCTCATGATTCTTTGGGTCCAGAGGTCTCTCTACATGATGCCTTCATCTCTGGCTGGCTAGCCCAAGCTTGTTCACATTGTAGCAAAAGGGAGTCAGGCAGCAAGAGAGGACAAGGCCCCAGTGCACAGCCTCTGATTTCAAGTCTCTGATTCTGTCAGATTTGCTGACCATACCACAGACCAAACCAAATTACATGTCCAAGCCTAGAGTCAGTGACGGAGCTCATCCATATACTCATGGGAGGAACTCCAAAGTCTATATATAATTTTTTGAAATCTACCACAGACACCAAAAATGAGAGGGTGACTTGTTCTCTTTTCCATTGTAAAGGTTACAAATTAGCACAAAATGCATACTTTCTCTAGACAATGTATAGTTACATTTTATGTGTTCCCTTCCTCCTTTTGTCAAGACTTGTACAGATCAATTCTGGAAGGAATAGCAGACCCCTTGTGGTGTACTACATTTTAAGAATACTGGTGACAATTTATTTACCTAGGATCCTGTCTCAGATTGTATATTCTGGGCACTGCACGATCTAGGAGATGCTGTTCACACCATTTCGTAGTAATTTTGTATTTTTATTGCAATAATTTCTTAGCAAATAATAGTTAAGTTTCTGGAGGAAAGAAGATTTTTTCTTCTAATTTCTAAAAAAGTGACTTTTTCCTTGTGACTTACATTAACAAGCCCATCTTTTTCCAAATTAAGAGAGACTTATTACAATGAATGGCAAGGAAGTCCCTGACCTGCATAGGTTATCTTTAGCTGCTCATGTCTTCTACCTTGAAGTGCTTGTCTTTTTCTGATTTCTAAAAGACAAGTCACCCTAGTCTTAATTGTTATAGATTGTGTTTGTTAATATTCATAATTACAGAACAAAAATTTCACAATTTTAAAGTATGTTTGATTTTCTAAATTTGGAGTTGTTTTTCTCTGGACTCCATTTTGTTTGCAGTTTATCACTAAATGATTTTTTCTGTATATGTATTTCTGTATATAAATATATGCATATATATAGTGAATCTATATACTTTTAAAATATTAAAATATATTTAATATTTAAAATGATTAAAATATTAAAATAATAAAGTATTTTTAAAATATTAAAAATAATAAAGTATTGTCATGGCTGTGTAGCTTAGTCAGTTAAGCTTCAGATTCTTGGTTTCGGGCACCTGGGTGGCTCAGTTGGTTAAGCAACTGCCTTCGGCTCAGGTCATGATCCCCGAGTTCCGGGATTGGGTACCACATTGGGCTCTCATCTCCAAGGGGAGTCTGCTTCTCCCTCTGACCTTCTTCCCTCTCATGCTCTCTCTCACTGTCTCTCTCTCAAATAAATAAATAAAATACTTTTAAAAAAAGAAAGATTCTTGGTTTCTGCTCAGGTTATAATCTCAGGGTGGTGAGATCGAGCCCCGCATGTAGCTGGGAGTCTGCTTGAGATTCTCTCCCTTTCCCTCTGTCCCTCCCCTGCTCATGCACACTCTCTCTTTCTCTCTCTCTAAAATAAATATAATCTTTAAAAAAAGTAATATTAAAGTATTTTTAAAATTATTAAGTATGTTTCTCTATATATACTATATGCAAATATATTTTATACATTCTACATTTTATATTTATATACATTACATATATTTACATATAAATATAAAGATACTTTTTTCCTGCCTCTCAGTGGATTTCTCCTAATCCTTTGATTTTATTATTTCAGACACTCATAACCCTCTATGTTCCTAGAGGTTACAGTCTAGTGGAACCGGAAGCCTTGCGTGTGGGTTTGGAGATCTGGGATGTTCAGTGTGCTCCTATTTCCTGGAAGCGTAATGATGCATACTGTAGCTTATTTGAAAAAGTCGGTTACATATTTTAATACAGTTTGCTCTATTCTAATACAGAAACACTTCATTTCTGTGTTTTTTTTAATGCTGCATTTGTATCATTTATTCCAAAACATTTATTTGTACTGAGAATCCTTTCAGAAGACTTTATAGTCCTTAATTTTTATCCAGTTGACAAATTTTATTCGAGCATCTTTGGAAATTTTGATGTAAACTCACAGTGCAGTTGTTGGATTAGGATGAGGTAGAAATAACTTTACGATTTATTTCTATGTTAACCAAGATTGCCTATCCTTTGGAATAGGTAACATAGTTACATATTAACTTAGAATTAGCTATGGTATCAGGATTCTTGCAAAAAGAAAACAAAGCAATATAAAAGCTAACACTGAGCCTCTATGTTGGCTTCCTTTGAAAGAGTGTAGAGCATTCTCAAATTTCTATTTAAGAGGGAATGTGTATAAAACAATGCAAGTCAGGAAAGGTTTAAGCTTGCGCACCTGGGTGGCTCAGTGGGTTAAAGCCTCTGTCTTCGGCTCAGGTCATGATCTCAGGGTCCTGGGATCGAGTCCTGCATCAGGCTGTCTGCTCAGCAGGGAGCCTGCTTCCCTCTCTTTCTCTCTGCCTCTCTGCCTACTTGTGATCTCTGTCAAATAAACAAATAAAATCTTAAAAAAAAAAAAAGAAAGAAAGAAAGAAATGAAAAGGTTTAAGCTTATTAATCTCATCCTGAGAGGGTGTTGGTTGTAAATTAAGAATACATTCATTTTTCAATGATAACTGGCTCAAATTTCTTAAAACATGGAAGTTCCCCAGTGGACACACACTCACACACGTGTGTGCACACACACATACATGCAAAGCTATGTTTTATTTTTGCACTTGAGAATGACAATGGTAGGTTTATCTTACCCACAAGTAAAATAATGCCAAATAATGCTGTATAAGAAACTATCCTAAAATTCACTGACTTATAGCAATGAACATTTATTTATTTATTGAATTCAGCTTGGCTAGAGCATCTCTGCCTCAGGCTTGGTCACTTGACCTTGGCTTCAGTCTTCCAGGCTCAGTTCCACTCCATGTGTCTTATTCTAAGGCTCAAGACAAAGGACAGCAACTTCTTGGAACAACCCTTCTCATGGCGAGTAAACACAGAGCCAAGGCAAACAGCCAAACATATTTAAGGCTTCTGCTCATGTCACATATGTTGACAGTTTTTGACCCAAGCAAATCTTGTGCTCAAACTCCAAATCAATGAGGTGTGAAAATGCATTCTATCCACGGGGGCACGGAAAGAGCCATAAATATTTACAGAACAATAATCTAGTGTTTCACATTTACCTAAAAAATCTTATAAACGGAAATGCCTATAGAGACTGACAGGAACTATTTTACTCAGTAAGCCAGTCTAGGTGGGGAACAAAGCAAACAGCAGAGGGAAGACCCCATCCAAGAACATGGCAGAAATAAGAGCTTCAAGGATTATTGCTTTGTAGGAATTCCTAGGGAATTTCTGCCAAGTACTTGACTTTTTTAGAAAGAGGGCATGGAAATTCATTACCTTATGTTAAAATGTTTTGTTTTTAAATGTTGGAAAGCAGTTTACTTTTGAAAAATTATGTTTGAGCTAAACAAAACATGCCTGCAGACCAGATATAATTTGGAGTCTGCCATTTGCAACCTTTGACCAGAAGTCTCTTTAAATTACCAATACACAATCCTACAATTACACATTTCAGAAAGTTTTAAAATCTTTCCTTTGTGTTCAACAACAGCAAGTCCATCATTTCACTTTACCACAGGCAGGATTAACATTGGTCAGATTCTTTGGCAGATTCCTCTGTAGATGGTTTCTAAAAATAAAATAAAATAAATAAAATAAATAAATAAAATAAATAAATAAATAAAATAAAAATAAAATATATAATGATACAATGTTATATTACTAGAGAGCTACATAGTTTACACAGTGTTTTCAAGTACTTAAATTGATTTAACCCTCACAGCAAGTGGTGGGGTTATCATTTTGAGATGAAAAAATTAGCTCCAAAAGATTATGTCATTTTTTTTCCAAGGTCATAAGGTTAAGGTCATAGCAGAGGTAAGATTCTAGGTCATTTCGCTCTCTCTTTTTCAGGTTAGATAATCAAGATCTACAGAACACCAAAACTATTTTGACTACTGTCCTGATTTCATTCTAATATTCAATGTATTGTAGAGTGGTGTGTTCTAATATCTTCTATTTTAAGCATGTAAATCTTTCTTTGATGGAGAGCTAGTGAGGGCTCTACAAGATAATCATGATGTTGCCATTATCCTGATTTGTACTCTCAGTTACCTCTGCTCTTCTGTCTTTAAACCTCATTCCTATTAGATGATTAAATAATGATTATCTTGTCTACAAATAATTGGTTTTGTTTTGTGGTTCCACTTGACCCCCCAGTGACATGATGCAGTTTAAGAATGTCACAGATGTCAAGTTGTAAAGCAGAGAATGCTATTTTTTTAATCAGGGAAATATGGTGATTCAGTGTCTAGAACATATTCTTAAAAATGAGTGAACAGAGAGATTCTCCCACAAATCAGCTCTGCGATTCTCAGCTTTGACACCTCATTTTCTCTTGAGATTATCTAAGAAAAAATAAGATGATACAAAAACGGTGAGAATTCTGTGGAAAGATGAAGTTTTTATCCAGGTTCAACTTACTAATTAATTAACCAATCAGATCAATTCCGTTAACTCATTCGAACAGTATAAGCTGTGTTGGCCAACTATATTGCACTGATTTATTCTCATAATTAATAAAACCATGCAGCATTCTAGTTACAGATTGATAATTGAAGCATTATAAAGTTGAAACAGTATACAAGCGTGTTTTCTTTTTCTAAAGATTGCTGATAAAAGCCATCCTTTTAGGAGGTGCTGACTACATCCCCTCAATGATGAATAATACAAAATACTGAATAGATGTCATGAACAGTATTGTACTTGAGAGAAGTCACCATCGTCCCAAAGCAAAGTTTATAAAATATGAAAGAAGAAGATAAAGGAGAGACACAGTTCCCATTTAAATTCCTTTGCCAGTATTTTGTGGCTGTTTTGTTTTTAATATCTCCCTTGGAGGAATGAGTCAAATGCCTTCCATCAAAGGAAAGCAATAGTGATACACATTTTGCACGTAGTAAAATCTGTGTGATTTCATGTCTGCTAAAAAGGAAAGTATTTCCTCTCTTTCCCTCTTCCTGTGTGTCTTTAGTGTAATGAAGTAACTTCCCTTGGAGGTCAAAAGATTTTGCCATTTCTCTTTCCATGTTTTTAAACATTTGTAACCTCCTGCTTTGAAACTTGTTTTGTGTTTGGGGGAGTTTTAATAGATTGTATTAACTGGTGCCTAAAGGGGGAAAAAGTTATCTCTATGTAAAAGCAGTAAAGTTATAGGAAGGTAGCTAAGCAATTCAAGAGAGTTATGTTAATTGCTCTTTCAAAATTCTTGGTTCCTTATGGTCAGAGCCTTAGGCCTCTGGAGTTCACTTTTCTCTCAGTGACTCCATTTCGTTCCTTTTCCTGTGTATGCTGTGCCTTTTAGAGTTTTCCAGTTCCCTTCTCCTTTGAAATTTCAAAGGCTGTCCCCTGGAGGATCCACTTCTGAGCACTTCTGTCTACTTCTGAACACGTCCCGGAGATTCTGGAGTGTCAGAATTCCCAGGAGGGCTAGTGAAGGTCCGCATCCTTCCCTTCATGCTGAGTGAGTGGTGAAGTAAGGGGAAAGGCTTCCAGTTCAGAGTGGATCTTCCTGGCTGGAGAGCCAGGGGAAGATGATGGGGCTGTGGCTAGAAGGGAGGATAGCATACTTGAGGGCCTCAATCCAGCATGTTCATAGCCATCTCCTTGGGAAGAATTGCAAAGAGAATAAAGTTTCCGGTGGGAGGGGGCGGGGAAGAAGAAAGGTATTTTGTATGGGAATAGTGATCTGATTTCTTTTTTTTTTTTTTAATACCTTATTTTTCCCCCACCTGTCTTTTGCAGGAAAAAAAAAACAAAAAAACACCTAAAATTGTACGAATGACTTTCTAAGAACAATATGACTATATAAATGTGACCGATTTGAACTGATTTTGAATTTGGCTCTGTTCATACATATATTTAAATTGATTTGTGCTCCAATGCAGAATCATACAGGATAGTCAAATACTTTGGGAACTATGTGGCTGGATTGCAGCATGTTTGGCAAATGGAGGGGGGAAGCCCAACAATGACCCCTGGATATCTTGAAGAGATCAGACTTTCTAAGAAGGGGAGACTATCCCTGAACAGACTGCCATATTTCTTGAACTTGAGAAAGATTCGTTGGTACCCCAAACTAAAAATAAAATTGGCCTCTCATAATTGATGATTAAGATGACCCAGGCATAAAAGAATGAATTGTAACAAAAGTGGGAAAATGTGGGTAGTTTCACCCTGACTCACAGCCAAGTGGAAAGGCACGCACTTTTAAGTATACAATTCCAGGCCTGGTATCTCAGACTTGAACCCCTAGGTCCCTACAGATGTGTCTCACTTGGCTGGTGTAAGTTTGCCTCCATTTCCATAGAATTTGAAAAAACCAGATGAAGTTATTGACAGTGTTAAACAATGTGATGTTTCACATAGAAATCCAGATTTCTGGCTTCTTTTGGAAGACCTAGATACCCATGCCCAAGAATAGAATAGCGGCTACTTCTTTTGGTAACAGCTTATGCTCATCAGGTCTATATGGTCACATCCAATCCCCCTACTTAATCCCCCTGAGCACTCCCTCCACATACACACATACCATCAAGTGTCTGACTCTTGGTACCTTTCACTTATCCCCGATTGCTGGACCATCATTGCTGGGCCGCCACCGTTCTTATGGTTTATCAGGCACCCTCAACACTGTCCTTAGATGTTCCTGTAGTAATGGGCTATGTTTACCTGTGAGCCTTGTCTCACTCCAAGGACCAGTGGTCTACCTTAGTGACTTAGCTGGCTGATAATGGCTACTCCCTACCTCAGCTCTCTACCCCAACAGGTGCTGAGCCTTTCTCATTGTGGATCCCATCCTGTCATCTTGACCTTGCTCCAGGGCACTCACATATCACATGAGTGGTCATTTAAATCAAATCACATAATAAAAAATTAAGCTGCTACGCAGCGATGATACATATTGATGCTACTAATACATACACCTACAAGAGTGTTCTCTTTCTAAACTAAATGACAAGAACACCTCTTTTTTAAAACTTAACACTTGCAGACCTGCCCAGCAGCAGCATATTCACTCCAAAAATAAATTTCTATTTCACAGGAGGTGGGGAAAAAAGGAAAACCAAATTTCATGCCTTGATTATTCAACAAGAGAGGGTATTGATGACACAAGTTGTCCTGAGCTAGGTAGTGATTATGTTTAAGTGCCATAGAAGATTTTCTTGGAAGAGATTGCAATCACTATAAGTACTTAGCATTGCATTGCTTACATGAAAGGAATGCAACTGAGATGAAAAGAAACCTCCTTAGTATAGATTAGTTTGTCTATTGCCCATTAACTATGAATGAAAGTTGAAATTCAGCTCATTGTGATGCAGTGCTGGATTCTATAAAAACAGTACCTTGTTTGAAGAACTGCAGGAAGATCTCCTGAGCTTTTTTTACTGGAGTGGTTACTTGTGGAGGTTACAGGAATTTAAGAGCACAATTTCTTCTTTCTACTGGCATAAATAGGTTGTGATATACACATACATATGTGTATACACATATCTGATCATACAGGTGGTGGGTGTGGGTTATGTTTCTCTTCCCCTCCTACTTCAAGAAGCATTTCCTCTTTTATTTAGTTTTATATAATGGGATTCCATGTGAGATAACACTTCAGGAGAAAATGCTGATAGTCATAAGCAAAATTTAGGAAAACGCTAATCTAGTCCAGCTTGCCTATTTTCTACATGGGGCAATAATACTAAGAGACATTATGGGACTTCTGCAAAGTCACCAGCTGGTTGATGGTACAGCCAGGTTTAGACCATAAGGCTCAAAACTCCTAGTTGTGTCTTCTTTGCACTCTATTGGCTAGTATTTATTGAGTGTTTGCTTTGTGCAGAAACTGTGCCACACCCGAATTATCTCAGTTAACAATCCCACGAATGCCATGAAGTCAGTATTATCCATGTTGGAGATGAAGATTAAAGTCCTCAGGGAGGGTAAATAATTTGGCCAAGGTCACAGAGCTAGAAAGTGCAGTCAGAATTCAAGTCTAGCTAATTTTTTTTTTTTTAAGATTTGATTATTTATTTTAGAGAGGGAGAGATCATAGGTAGGATGGGAGAGGGAGAGAGAAACTGAAGCAGACTCTGTGCTGAGCACAGAACCCGACTCAGGGCTTGATGTCACCACCCTGAGATCAGGACCTGAGCCAAAACCAAGAGTCCAGTGCTTAACCAACTGAGCCACCAGGCACCCCTAAGTCTAGCTAATCTGATTCCAAAGCCACTAACTGTTCTCTTAACCACCTGTATCTACCATCCTCATAACCATGCTTATCAAAGATGGTAAAATAGACCACAAAATCAAATTTTATGTATATTTTTACACCCATGGATGGAATAAAAAACCACATTCAATCATGGCATTTTATTTTTTTAAAGATTTTATTTATTTATTTGACAGACAGAGATCACAAGTAGGCAGAGAGGCAGGCAGAGAGAGAGAGAAGGAAGCAGGCTCCCTGCTGAGCAGAGAGCCCGATGTGGAGCTCAATCCCAGGATCCTGGCATCATGACCTGAGCCAAAGGCAGAGGCTTTAACCCACTGAGCCACCCAGGCACCCCCAATCATGGCATTTTAATTAAATACTCTGTACTCTTATGAATTCCATTCTTTTTTTTTTTTAAGATTTTATTTATTTATTTATTTGACAGACAGATCACAAGTAGGCAGAGAGGCAGGCAGAGAGAGAGGAAGGGAAGCAGGCCCCCCGCTGAGCAGAGAGCCCGATGCAGGACTCGATCCCAGGACCCTGAGATCATGACCTGAGCCGAAGGCATCGGCTTAACCCACTGAGCCACCCAGGTGCCCCTATGAATTCCATTCTTAAAGAATTGTCAGACTTGAAAAGATCAGCTCACTGAATCCAGAACTGGTGAGTTTAGAGCTAAGAATTATGCAGATCATTATGGAAACAGATTCCCATTGATCTGAGGAGATAATAAAGAACATCTTGGTATACTCATGAGGCTACCAATCAATACAGGGTAATGACAGTGAGCCAGAGCCAGGAGAGTTGGGAGAATGGTACTTTCCAACTGGAAAACAAATCCAACACAACAGTAGAAGAGTCACAGATAAGGGTCTAGAAGGCACTATGCTTACCAACCCAATCTGGAGACAGTCTTAGAAGAACTTCAACCTCGTTACACTCTCCTGAATACACTGTGATAGATACTGAGTTGCCTCATTAGAGTCCCAGTGAGTAAGGATAGATGCTGCTGGAGGGCACCATGGTAATACCATCTTCCTGTTTTGACAAAGAGACAATTCAGTCTCTTGAATTTGCTAAATGAAGGGTGATTATTTCATCCCCTGCTCAAAGTGGCTAGAGGCCACTCCTAAAATATCTGGACTAACCCATTTCCAGAAATGAACTATTACCCGACCCCTTGAAGTGTTCATTTGATTTGGCTTTGTCTGCACATAGGAAAGTTACATGGCAAATAAAAGTGTTTCAGTAGCTAAATATAGGTCTAAAACAAGTGACCAGTCATTTCCGGTAAAGATGCTCTTTAACTAAATAGGATGCTCAGAATCTGTAGGTCAATATAGGTTTGGGGTCAGTAGTGTACATACAGGGTACCAAGTACAAAGACCGCTAATGAGTTAGGACCAGTTGTATGTGCCATTTAGAATAACAAAATCACTGTGCCTGGATGCCTCAGTCCATTAAGTGTCTGCCTTCAGGTCAGCTCATGATCCCAGGGTCCTGAGATCAAGTCCCATATCAGGCTTTCTGCTCAGTGGGAGGTCTGCCTCTCCTTCTCACTCTCCCTTTGAGCTCTCTCTCTCAAATAAATAATAAAATCTTTAAAAAATTTTTTAAAAAGGATAAGAAAATCAGCTCTGGAGATGCAGATGGGACTTACAGAGGTGATATAAAATCTTCCAGGTAACCACCATATTATTTAGTGCACCAAAATAATGATTTACTAAATGATACCTCTCCACCTTCTGTGATGTTATAGGTAAATGAGTTCCTGTGGCCCAGCTGAAGGGAACTGTGGAAGAAAAATTCATAACCCTTATCAATATGATCATTTGAATTATAATGATGAAAATATGTTGTAATTTGTAGCTCATAAAAATAGTGAGTGATTTTTAGATATGTTTAAAAGATAGTTTAAGGTTCATGTGTTGTGTTCCTCTATATTCAAGATGAACTGAAGGATTAAAGTGCTTTTAGAAGTATTGCTTTGTTTGAAAAGCATTTTTCCCAAAGTACTTAAGTAATAAAAAAGTGTTGTATCTAATCTAATTTCCACTGTCTCCACATGATTCCATGAACATTTTCAGAACAACAGAGATTACATACATAGTATATTCTACAGGAAAAATAAGCTTATTTTTTTTTCCATAGTGGTTCCCAAGCTTAGGATAATTCAGCAGTAAACCCCATAGTACACCCCAGACATCACCAGCTGCATAATTACAGCTAAATCCAAGTTGACATCAGGGCAATTTTTGCTTCAAAGTTTTTGAGGAAACAGAGGAGGATTTGATGAGATTATTTTAATCCTTGGTTGCATTTTACTCCCCACCATAGCCTGAAACTTAGCTGAACACCTTTTAACCCTAAATATTTCATTACTTAAGCTACAATGATTATGAAATTCAGAATGATAGAAATGAAGGAACTATTAGTTTAGGCAGTGTGCCAGTTCAACATGAAAGGAGATTTGGTCCATCTCTAGTGGATTTATTCTCCCCAAGCACATTGTGAGAATGAATTTTATGTTGTATTCCTCTCTTTGATCATTCCTCCCACCTTTAGAGAAGGTTTCTGTGGATCCACATCTTCTGTTCTCCCCTAGAAGCCTGGTGTTTTTCAGGCTTCTCTCTGGCATCCTCTTCCTATCTCCTCTTATCTCTTCTGTCATTATCTGCTTCTTCATATTCTCATCTTCATTCATACTTTTGAACATCATGCTTTTAACTCCAGATTTGTATCTTCACTCCAAATCTATCCACCAACCTAAAGATCCCCAACTATTGACTTCATGGTTCCACTGAATATCCCAATGGCTCAATGAAGGTGACATTTCTGCAATTAAATTCATCATGTATCATATCCAAAATACATACCTATGTTTTACCTCTGTGAGCTGGTGATGCTGCTACCTTCCCATTGCTAAAGTCAGAACCTGAAGATCTACATTTGATAGTGCCTCCTCTCTCACCAAGAATACTTCATCAATGACCAAATCCCATCAAAGGCACTACATTTAAAAGAAGACAAAGGAGAAGAAGAAGGAGGAGGAGGAGGGGGAGGAGAGGAGGGGGAGGAGAGGAGGGGGAAGAGGAGGAGGGGGAGGAGGTAGAGGAGGAAGAGGAGAAGGAGAAGAAGAAGGAGGAGGAGGAGAAGAAGAAGGAGAAGAAGAAGAAGACATCAAATTGGCCTTCTCCTTTGCATTCCTTTTCTGATGTTCATATACTGTTTTGAAGACGAATGTTGAGAGACCAACTTGGGACATTTCTCTCTCACTGTCTCATGCCTGGGTTGTGAAATAGCCTTTCAGCTGTTCTCCCTGATTCAATTTGTTGTCTCCCTCCTGCACTGGTCTTCCAAGCTGCCACCAAAGGGATCTATGTAATATGAAAATCCAACTGTCTGCTGTCTGGTTCTCCACATCAGGTAGAGGAAAAACCCAAAATTCCTAACCTAGCCTAACAGACTCTCATGATTTTTACCTCCCCAGCCTTTTCTGTTATTACTTCATTCTGTGATCTTAATGATCTAGCCATATTGAATTTCTTAGAGTTTCCTGAGTGTACCATGCTTCCCTTTGCTTCTTTGCTATTGACATATGCCTTGATCCCTAAAACTATGGTCATGGCCCCAGAGTATGTATATCCTCTCATGAAAACCCATTTCTCAAATGAGAACTGGCATTTATAGACTGTGTAGTTAATAATCTCTTTCTATGTTTTACATCTGTCTGTGTCTTCTAGGGGCTTCCTAGTCTTCTGTATTCATTCTAACCTATTGGATATCACAATATATAGATGGTCCTTAGCTTATGGTGGTTCAACTTAAGGATTTTTTTTTTTTTTTTTTTTTTTTTTTGAAAAAAAAAGGCAACATGCATTTAGTAGAAAACATTCTTCCAATTTTGAATTTTGATCTTTTCTCAGGCTAGTGATATGCAGTACAATACTATCTTTTGATACTGGGTAGAGGCGGTGAGCTGCAGCCCCCAGTTAAGCCACAGTGTCCAGAGGGTAGACAACCGATCCTCTGACCACCATTCTGTACCTGGAAATCATTCTGTTTCACTATCAGTCCAGTATTCACAAAATCACAAGATACTCAACACTTATAAAATGGACCTTGTGTTAGGTGATTTTGCCCAATTGCAACCAATATGTGTGTTCTGAGCATGTTTAAGGTGGGTGAGGTTGAGCAGTGATGTTTGGTAAGCTGGGTGTCTTAAGTGTATTTTTTTTTAAGATTTTATTTATTCATTTGACAGAGATCACAAGTAGGCAGAGAGGCAGGCAGAGAGAAAGGGAGGAAGCAGGCTCCCTGCTGAGCGGAGAGCCCGATTCGGGGCTGGATCCCATGACCCTGAGACCATGACCGGAGCCGAAGGCAGAGGCATTAACCCCCTGAGCTACCCAGGTGCCCCTTAAGTGTATTTTTGACTTACAATATTTTCAACTTGCCATGGGTTTATCAGGAGGTACCCCATTGTAAATCTAGGAAAATTTGCACAATCATTTGTGCTAGCTTCCTACTAGACTGAGAGCTTCTTGGAACTATCTTTTTCATCCATTTCCTTATCTCCAACAGCCGATGTGATGCCTTTCACATAAGAAGTGCTTAAATGATGTTTGTTGAGTGAATAAATGAATGGGCTATGCTAGGCCACTTAACACACAGAACGTTTTCTACTTTCACTTTGTATGAGACAAATGGCATCTTTCTGGACTCTGTGTGAAAGTGATATCATCAGTCTACTTTACAGGTGATGAAAGGCTCAGAGAAGTTTCATAAGCTACTGAGGGTCTGGGCTTCTCTCGTTAAGTTTATTTTTTCCCCTGCATCAGCTTAGGAGAGTTACTTGACCTGTTTGTGTTCTATTTTCCATGGTGTAAAATGAAATAACAATAATATCTACCTCTCATGGGTGTGATGATCAAATGAGTTATTACATATGATAGCATGCAGAATAGTCTTGGCATGTATTAAGCACTCACTAAGTTTATGGTCAGGAATATCACTAATACCACCTTTGATAAAGAAGATCAGAATTACCAGATAGGTTCTTCCATTACCATTTAGCATGTTGTTTTATCTAAAAAGTTAGATGATTGGTTGTCCAAACTTCTTTTCTTAGGCAGCTCCTAATGATAATCCAGAGGTTTGAGGATCCTGAAGAAGTAGAAAAAAATATATGCATTTTGTTATGTAACCCTGGCATTACCACTTTGGTGTATGACTATGAAATTAAAGAGAGGGATGAGAGATCAGAAGTCCAAACCCAAGAAATTCAGCTACTTTAATATTAAATATCCACCTATATTTTAAGTTTTATTAATTCTGGGAACCCCTGGCAAAACTATATTAAAGGTTAAATAAAGTAAAAGTCTCCGGTACTTGTGCCATATATCTGTTTACCTCTCTGATAGACTAAAACATTGTTAGATGTTTTCAACAAGCGTTTTAGTACAATCACAGGAAATGACCACCAGAGAAAGAGTAGAAAGAAAAGTAATTTATGTCTCTCATTTGCTGTCTTATAAAAGGACCTTAATTTCTGGAATAGTATAAAAGTTCTAAGTGCTGATAGTTCTATACAATCCAATCAAACCAGGATTAAGGAGCTCTGAGTAAAAGAAAAAGACATAAGAGCAAAGAGAATTGGGGAGGAATGAAAGAAATAAGCAAGTAGAAATAACACAGGGACAAGCAGTAATGATTCAATTTAAGCCAATCCTTTAGTAACTATATCCCACCGGGATCCTGGGAGCTCTCTAGGGACTTGACATTATTATTCAGAGAACATCGAGTTAACACCATCCTTATTGTTGAAATTCTCCCTAGAGTTGTTTGCATACACCTTGATATTAATGCTCTAAGAAGCTATTATACCTTGTATGTATTAAGTTGCAAAACAGCTAAATTGGAGGTACTGTTTTTAATCTTTTTTTTTTTTTTTTTTTTTTTTTTTTTTGACAGACAGAGATCACAAGTAGGCAGAGAGGCAGGCAGAGACAGAGATAGAAGCAAGCTCCCTGCTGAGCAGAGAGCCAGCTGCAGAGCTAGA
Organism: Taxidea taxus jeffersonii; assembly: GCA_003697995.1. Classification (NCBI taxonomy): domain Eukaryota; kingdom Metazoa; phylum Chordata; class Mammalia; order Carnivora; family Mustelidae; genus Taxidea; species Taxidea taxus. The sequence continues at coordinate 10,137 of RCUC01143484.1, read as the reverse complement.
TCCCAGGTTCCGGGATCATGACCCAAGCCGCAGGCAGAGGCTTTAACCCACTGAGCCACCCAGGTACCCTGGTACTCTTGAATGTTGATTCAGTTAAACAAGAATTTTGTGTTTGGTGCCTCAGTTCTAAGAGTGGTTCAGTGGTTCATCCAGGAGTTATGATATTTGGCTAACAAAATGATATGAGATGTCCACCTAGACATTTTACTTTGTTTCATTTAGTGTGGTGCTGAGAAACCCCAGCCAATAACAGTTGGAAAGGGTTCCCATGTATCTAAATATCAAGTTGTGTCAGAAAAAAGTGTCTTCTGCAACCAATGGCACTTAGAGGTGTAATAAGTTAGCTGGTCAAAAATCAATGACAATCTCCACCCAACTTGAGGCATTTGATTTTTCTTTTCCTCCACAGTTGGTAGGGTCTAAGGATAAAAGCTCAGAAAAACAGAAAGAAGTCACATCTCCTGTTACTCTTTCCCATGAGAATTTCTCCATCAGATAAAGAAATAAATCTGCAAGACTTGCACTATTGTGGAACATACGCCAAGATTTTTCCACAGGAAATGCCCCAGAAGCCATTGCAACTGTTCTACTTTATATGCAGGGAGATCTCTTCTCCGTCTGTTGATAGCTGGTATTGCTATGTACTGCTCTACCTGTCTTGTAAGACAAAAGGGAAAAAGGTAAATTATAGCACATTTTGGCACAGAGGAACACAGAGCATTTAGCGCAGAGAAGTTGCTCCATTAGGAATTTACCTCTTGTGAAATTATATATTTTAAAAAAGTATCTCTCATCCCAGAGAATTGGCCTCTGAGTATAAATCTGTCAGTGAATTAATACTTAAATTCCATTATGTACCACTGTAATTAACCAACAGTTTATGTCCTAGCCCACGTCTGCCTTCCTACATAGAGTCTAGCAGGGAAGATACACGTTAAACAAGTAAACAGGAAAATAAGTATTTACTTAGGATTCCGCTGAGTGTTCCAACAGGACAATGAACAGTGCTGCCACAAGAGAGAAGAGGGTCTTACGTTGGGTTTACTGTTCATCTCTGAGGCGGTGATCTAGCAAGTCCTAAGAGTTGAGAACATGAAAGCACAGAGAGAACAACGGAAAGAGAATCGGCAAAGAATAAGCTGTGCATTGGACGCGTGGTTGGAAGAAGCTGAGTAGGGAGCTGGAAAAAGCTCACTGTGGACTAGTGGGGAATAAAAAAGGAGAATGGGAGGATGTCATCCTGTAGGTAGCCAAGGTTCTGTCATGTAAGACCTTGAGAATACAGTGATTTGAGTGGGTTGAGCAGGGGAGTTGAATACCTGACTGCCATTTTAAAACATCATTCTAAATACTCTTGGTGATTGGATTTCCAAAGATTAAGGGGGAAATAGAAGCCCATTGGGAGTGTGCTGTGGTATTTACAAAGAAAACAATAATGTCTCATTCTAGAGCAGTGTCCACTGACACAGAGATAAGTGGGACAGATTTAATCTGTATTTTGGAGAAAAAATTGAGGGATGATACTGATGAGCTGAATATGAAGGATACAAGGCTAAGGAGCATCTCAAGAATGCCTCTTGGGTTTCTGATCTGAGCTCCTAGGCCTGTGGTCTGGGTACCTAGGTAAATGGTGACTCCATTTACTGAGTTAGGGAGGATGTTACTTATACCCTGAATTCCTTGAATGTATTCCTTTCCTTCTCCCTCATCTTGCCACTCCCACTTTCTCCACCAAATTATCTTTTCAGTTTTCTTCTGTCCAACAAATAACTGAGCAAAACTAAAAATGAGTTAAAAAATTCTGAATTGTCGGGGCGCCTGGGTGGCTCAGTGGGTTAAAGCCCCTGCCTTCGGCTCAGGTCATGATCTCAGGGTCCTGGGATCGAGCCCCGCATCGGGCTCTCCACTCAGTGGGGAGCCTGCTTCCTTTCCTCTCTCTCTGCCTGCCTCTCTGCCTACTTGGGATCTCTGTCTGTCAAATAAATAAATAAAAAATCTTTAAAAAAAATTCTGAATTGTTATAAACATAATGAATACCCAACTAATTCATTCCTTACAACAAAACCTAATGGGAGAGATCCTACTTTACAAGTAAAGAATATGGAGACACAGAGAGCTTAAGCAACATGCCTAAGGTCATATACAGCTATATAGCAATTATGGGAAAAAGCAAACCTTTACCTTTATGAAGCCACAGTCTAATGCAGATGACAGACTTATAAACAAATAGATACAGTGAAGTGGCAAAACTGTTGCAATAACTATCTACATGATCCAAGTAGGGTGCCTGATCTAGTCCTGGGCAGATACAGTCAAGACAGCCTTCCTGGGAGATGGTATCTGAGCTGCACTCTGAAGGTGAAAATTATGCAGGGGAAATAAGTGAGAGTAGAGGAAGTCAATTAAAGGGACACAGAGGCAAGAAACATCATTGGGCGGGGTTGGAGGAAGGACAAGTAATTACAGGGTTAGAGCAGAACAAAGAAATACACTGGAGAGACAGATTAGAGAGAGGTCTGAAATGTGTAGTTGAGGGTGTAGTTGAATTTGCATTTTAATGTAACTGCTGACCATATAGATGATAAATCGGAGGTGGGATCCAGTCAGAAGTCTAGGACTCCAGTGTAAAAGTTGTTGTCTTTTTTTTTTTTCTATTGGTGCAAGAATAAGAAATGGTATTAGGACTGAGGAAAACAAGAAGAATTTGAAAATTAAATGAGAAAGTACATATAAAGTACTTATCACAAGCTCATTTATGCTAGTTACATAAGAAATGTTAGTTTCAGATATTTGTTGTTACTTAACAAACCACTGTAGAGCTTAGCAGCTTACTACAACACCTATTCATTATTTCTATTAATTCTGTCTGTTGGGTGGGCTCTGCTGAGCAGTTCTTCTGTTCTGCGATAACAACCGGAGTCACTCATGTGGCTACATTCAGCTTGAACGGGGGTAGGGCTGGAATTCCAGAAACAACCCTTCTTCCTCGAAGGCTTCTCTTTACATGGCTTCGGTTCATCCACTGGTCTAGCCTGGTCAACATGGAGACTGAGATCTGAGAAGGACAGGGTGGAAGCTGGCAGTCCACTTAATGCCTGGTCAAGAAGTACTAGAGCCAGGCTGCTCCCACCTTCTAGATGGGTGGAGCCAATAAAATAATAATTTTATTATTACATAAGAAAATATCCCCCAGTTTATGGGAAAAGAAAAATGTAATAATCCTCCTGATAGTAGGAGCTACCTGGCAATAGAGGGCTGGGAGGAATTGTTGGTAACCATATTTTGAGACCGTCCACTGCAGTATCTAAGATTATATAATGCCAATTTAATTCTTCAAACAGCATTCTTTGTTTTTATTTCTTATTACATTCTTTCTCTAACTCTGCAGACTCCCATTGTGTTTCATATGATGTCTTGCTAGCTTATCTTTCACTGAGCCCATGTTTTAGGGTTTTCCCCCTTAATTTCCCAGAGGATGCAAAACATTATTTTCTTCTTTGGAATTCTCAGTTCTTCAAATTTATGCTCTTCATTTATCATATCTGTTCTTTCTTTTTAATTTCCTTTGTAAACTACTAACTAAATGTTTTCAAGCATGCTGGTATATGCATATGCCTGCCTGTGTGTGGCTTGCTTTTATTTCTTGACAGACTCTTAAGCATGACAGGTTTATACAATCTAACTGTGTCTTCCATTTGCCTAGTTGGGGTAGATTCTCTTTGAGACCAAGGAAACAGGGATTTTTTTTCCCCCTTTTGTCTGGGAACCTTTAAGTCTTAATATTGAGGATTGTGGAGGTTTACAATCAGCAAAGTAGAAAGGCAGCTAGAATCCCAGCTGAGAAGTATTTTCTCTGTATGATTTTTGTCATGTTTGTCTTACAAACAATATATCAGGATTTTGTGTTCACTGGACCTAATTTGTATATGCACCCTGTGTGTTTCTCACTATTTTCATGATGGAGTTTTTACCTACCACTTTGAGGAGCCATCGGTCCTTTTGGAGGGTACTTACTCCAGTTAATTAAAAGTCTCCCCCCAATTTAGTAACTGCTAACAGTTAAAAGTCATGAGAAAAAAAAATTCCATCATCTTCCTATTCAGTGATATCTTAGGTGAGGCTACAATTTATTATGCAAACTAGGATATTTTGTAGGATGAAGGAGCATTGCTAATATAACAATATATCAAAATAAAACAGGAAACTGTCTCAGGAAAAGCGACTAGGACTGTCTCAGGAAAAGCGAGATGTACGTGGTGTCATACCTGGAGCCGTGGCAGCCAGTGTGTCCCCAGTGTCCCATCTCTCCCCTCTCGAAGTTCAGATTGAACTCCCCTGGACCAATAGGATTTTACCTCAGTGAGAGGAGGATAATACTGCTATTACTGGTAGAAGCTAAGCTGGAGAAAATCTACTTCAGTTGGATTCATGCTTTTTCTTTTCAACTCATGCTGATGTTAATCCATGATTTTAAAAAAAAGAGGGGGGTGTCCAAAGCTGCTACCTATATCTCAATTCTTGACCCCTTCAAACACCGAAGATATTGAATATCATACTTCCCCTTTTGAAGACTGCCTGCCTTATTCTCTGAGAGAAATGTTCCTTGTTATTTGATCCTTCATGCAATAATCTCAAATGTCAACTTGGTAGCAGGTAGCTAAACATATAAAAATTCTGGTGGACTATGTAGCTATTTTTAACATGTAAGATATCCCATCCCAACACACACATATTGAGAAGCACTGTCCTCTTCAATGTAACAGTGAGGTTATATTATAATATGTGCCCACTAGATTGCTTCAGGATCCAGGAAGGTGAACTGTAAGAAAGGAATTTTTCTAACTTAATTTTATATGATGTGAATGACATCTGAGTAAAGCTGCTTTTTATTTGAGGCCAGGTGCCCCAATGAACCAAGTGACAAAGGGAAAATATTTATAGGTCTAGTCATTAATGCACATTTGGTCCCTATAATAACTGTACATAAAATTGTTCTTGATTACATTACTTATTACTTGGTCACGTTACTCATTTTTATCAAAGGATTACACAGGAGCTTTATTATACCTCTTATTTTTAAACTGACTACTACTGTAAATGAAGTTTACTACTATCTGATCATCTTCCTCTGAAAAGTTTCTATTCAGGTGGTTTTTGTTGTTGTTGTTGTTGTCGTTGTTTTTCAAAAGAAATAGTAGTGAAAGATGATTCATTCATTGGCAGATGGATAGACAGTGAACAGATTTAAAAAAAAATATGATGTGATTAAACAAAAACAGTAAAAATCTTAGTGGTAGACTCTAGATGGTATAGAGGTGTTCACTGTAAAATTCTTTCAACTTTTCTGAGTGGAAATTTACATAATAAAATATTAGAATATGGTTACTTAGTATTTTCAATTAAAACTCATGGAGTAAAGTGAATTTTTGTTGTACTATCCTGTTTCTGACCATCTCCCCAAGCAAGGTCACTAAAATGAGTTGGGACAAAAGTTCCAAACACAGAAACCCAGCACAAATTCTGAAGATCTCACAACTGCACTGTGTCATAGGGTCTAGGAAGATGTGTGAGAGTGCAGAACTAACCTTTGCCACCTTGGTCCTCTCGACACCAAGTGTCATCCTGAAAGACAAGCCTAAAGATTCTTTACCTGTAGTTACAAAGTCTCAGGTCACTAATACGAACCAGACATTGGTAGGGGAGAAAAACCATATTGAGCAAACTGAACAGAGGGAGAAAAAAAAAAAATGAGTGTTGGGTAGGGGCAGGGAGTGCCCCCGGTGGGGTACAGATGAGTAAGTTCTATTCTATAACTAGATGTTTAAGCTGAAGGGTCTTCCCTGAGGTGCAGGGTATGAGGAGAAAAAGAGGCAGTGAGTGTTTTAACAAAGCACAGAGGTCCCTAAGCCAGAGTTAGCTGGGACTCTCACTGATACAGGCACCTGGGTGTCTAATGCACCAGGTAGCAGCTGCAGATGTCCCATCATTCCCATCCTGCCATCCTCTCCCTTCATGCCCAATACCATGCTGCACAAAGTAGCCACCCAAATTCAGAAATGAATAATATTATGAGACCTATCCAAAAGACAAAAGAGGCGGAAGAGAATGGAAATGGAATTAAGGCATACGATTAAAAGCAGGTAAAAATTATAAATCTTAAGACTCACTACACAAAGAAACACCAGGATATTTAATAAAATAGTTCTTTGTATTCTCAGAGTTCCAGGTGACATGTTTTACCAAAAACAGAGCTCTAAGTAGAGATACAGGGGTCAAATAAAAAGTGTTAATATTTCAAAGCATAAAAATAATACAGAGATATGCTACATTAAAAATAACAAAAGGAAAAGTTAAACTAAAATTTGATAAATAATAGGGTGTGGGATGCCTGGGTGGCTCAGTCCATTAGGCGTTTTTTTATTTCGGCTCAGGAGATGATCTCAGGGTCGAGACATTGAGTCCTGAGTGAGGAAGCCTGCTTAAGATCCTCTCTCTCTCCCTTTCCTTCTACCCCTCCCCTACTCTCTCTCTCAAAGAAAAAAAAAAAAAAAGAGAGAGAGAGAGAGAGAGAATAGGATGTTTTCTATATTTAACAATATAGAAAAAATGAAAAGGCAAATAATTTTAGATTAGGTGATAGAGAAAACAGTCAAAAGATAACCAATATGTGTGTAATTGGTGATGCCAATAACATGCAGAAGAAACAATATGCACTTAAATATAGAATGAGAAACTATGAGGTGAAAAGATCTTAATTTGTAAGGGAGAAAAAATGCACAGTGTGTTCCAGGAAGAAATTGATAAAAATTATTAATAGCCAGGCATTATAATATCGAAATGATTAAACTACAAGGAGAAAGAAAACAATTACATTTCTTATAAGCAGAAAAATTCAGTTAGATGAGATGCTCGAGACACTGATGCCAGAAGAAAGTCAGTCAATATCTACCAGGTTGCAGGGAAAGAGATTATCATGGAAAAATTGATAGTTCCCAATGTTCTTTGAATATAAAGTCACAGAAGAAACTATCTCGAGTGGGTAAGAACTGAGGCAGTAGAGGTCCCTTGTGCCAGTCTTAGTGGGAGGGTCAAGAGCATGTGAGAATATGAAATTTGGCCAGCTAATAGAACTTAAATCTTGGTAAAAGATCACAAGGGAAAAAAACAGTGTCAATAAATATATTTAGATAGAGAAGGAATATAAACAGCAATTGAGATTATACTTTCAAGTTACCTTGAAATTATCAACATTTGAGACTCTGATATTTTACCTTGAAAATACCAACATTTGAGACTTTGCCAATAAAAAGATGATATAACTCAGAAGAATTTAAGATGGAAAACAAACTGTGTGGGTGAATATCTGCGTCTCTCCTAGTGGGAATAAAGAAATGTTTTCCACCATTGGAATATGTATTTTATAAACACATACTGACTTCAACCTTTTAAAGGTTTTAACTAGTCTATTCTCGTGGTTTACTTTTTAATTTGAAGAGGTATTTGAAGAGCTATTTTGTGCCACAGAAACATGGCACAGAACACATGAAGTTCAGAGAGTCCTTCAGTTTAACTTTTTCCTTACTTGAATCAGACTTAAATTTGTCTTGTGCATCTGGGATTGGCGCTTCCCATTCGCCGGCTCACCCACCCAGGCTCTAGGTTCTTGCCTTGGGCCAAGAAAGGATTCAGGGCCAAACTTGGAAGTAAGCAAGAGTTTAATTGCAGTTAAAGTGAAAGTACACTCTCAAGGTGAGAGAGCTGGCAGGCCCAGACAGCCTAGTGGGCCATAGCTAGAGCGCTCTCTGACTGGGGTTGCCTCCAATTCCCTAAAGGTCTCCTTCTGCAGGTCCAGAAGGAGGCGGAGTTTTTGGTCCTATATGGCCCTTATTGGAACTGTCCTGGCATCCCTCCCCTGCAAAGAGGGTCAAAACTGCAATGTAAAGGGATCGCAATGAAACTATGGGCAGCTGTTATAGAGAGGAGAACATGAGTGTTCCTTAGAATTCCCCTCCCCAGGGCCTCACCCCTGCCCCCTGCCCCTGCTCCAACCAGCTGTTGGAAAGGTGGTTTCCACCCTTCTTAACAGTCAGAAAACACCTGTTCCCTGTCCAAGTCTGGCTGACTGCATACTCCATCACAGAAGCCTAGAAAACTCTATGCTGTGCTGTTTACCATTGGATGGCAATGGCTATTTCTGAATGTAGACATTTGTACTGTGTATATATATATATTTTTGTTTTGTTTTGTTTTGTTTTACTTTTTCAAATTGATTTTTTTAACTATGTGTATCATTTTAAAAAAGGAAAAACACAGTCGCATTTCTTTAAGAAAACAATGTGATCACTTCTGTCTTATGTGAACAAAGGCACAGAAATAACCTGGAGGATAATTCTCTGATCCTTTCATCTCTATAGGCAGTTTATTTGTTGCTTTGACTGGATGGTCATCTATGTTGGCCATCAGGACAGTAAAATCACTGGAGTGATCAATCCTGTTTACTTTCTGGTAGCTTAGACACCAATGGACTGGTTTGCTTTAAAAACTTGGAAAACACCTGGGAAATTTATGAGAAATGCCACATCTTACCGTCATTGCTGAGATGCATAGGTTGTTTTTGGATTTTTTTTTGGTAAGTTTTAAGGCTGACTCCTGATTCCCAGAGTCACAGGGGCAGCTTTACAACACTTTACAGTGTTGGTCTTCAAAGTGTAGAGCTGAAGTTCCAGAGAGCCTCTCCGGAAGCTTATCCAGTGTTTCTTTCTATGAAAAGTTGTTTAAAGTGGGATTCAAAATGTTTGTAAATTGAGTTACATTTTCACATGATGACCTTCTCACTAACTGTTTGTGTAATTTTGATGTTACTGGATTTGGTTTGTGTTGTTAAGGTAGAAAAAATGTGTTGCTGCAAGGTAATTACTATAAAGCTACTTAATTATTGATTTCTCCAACATAGCAGGGTTGACATTTTAGCAGATATAATGAAGGAAAAGATACGCATTAACAGAATGAGAATGGAATAAATGCACATTTTAAAGGGAGACATGATTCATTTTAATAGATATGCAGTAATTATCCAGGAAGTGTGACTGCTTTCTTCATAAATGACATTAACTATTCAAATCAAATGACAGAACTATAATATGTAAGGATATTATGCGGGTGTTCAGAACTCTAGCATTGGCTAAAGGATACATAAAAGCTTCATGTTTACCAATGTCTTTTTATGTGTGTCGTGTTTCTCTTCATTACCCTTTAACAAAAGCATGCCCTGTGTTGAAGTATTTATCCTGGCTTGTGCCTCATTCTTCATGTAGAAAAATAGATCCTTGCTTTACATATTTCTCTAATAGCTATAAATAAATGTAGCTACTTCTCTCCCCTGAAAGGAACGACTTTGCATTTTAGACTGAATGGAAAAGACCAGCCCAGAACACCCCAGAGTTCTCAGCCTTGCTGAGTCCTAACTTTCCATTCCTGGTTTATCTGCCTTTTTGATTTTGAGCCACAGCGAGTTTGCATCTGACTACATGGTAATGAGGCCTTAAAATGACAAAAAAAGAAGTGCTTACACATCCAAAGGAGTGTTAGCTTCTAAAGAATAGCCTTTGGTGAAAACATGTTTTGAACTATCTTTTGGATTGCCTTCAGAGTCAGTGTGTGACCCACAAGAAACAATGCCTCATTTAATCACTGAGGCACGTGGTTATTGACATAACATCATATGACCACTCTGGTCAACCACCATATCAGCCCAGCTTTGTTTGAAATAATATTCAGCCATTTTTCTGGCTTCACAGCATGAAACAAAGGAGAAAGATCTGTCCCCAGTTGGATAGTTCAAAGAACATAATTCAGTTTCTAAAGAGAGTTCCCAAAATGAAGTTTCAGAAGGATACTGGGCCATAAAACACTATTTTGCATCTAAGGAAGAAGTTGTATATAGAGTAACTGGAAAAATCAGCAGAATGAAAGGACAGCAAAGATAAAAATGAAAATAAGGGATTAGAAAATGGAAAAATATTTCCAAATTGATGAAGGACTCTACATACTCTTTTGGAAACGCAGGATAAGGAAGGAAGAAAATGTGAATAGACAACATTTAAAATGGCATGAAAGCAATAACATCAAAACGTTTAA
>RCUC01143482.1:0-78026 GCA_003697995.1 Taxidea taxus jeffersonii | reverse complement strand
GAGGGTCTATTTCTGGGCTCTCTATTCTGTTCCATTGATCTATGTGTCTGTTTTTGTGCCAGTATCATACTGTCTTGATGATGACAGCTTTGTAATAGAGCTTGAAGTCTGGAATTGTGATGCCACCAACTTTGGTTTTCTTTTTCAATATTCCTTTGGCTATTCGAGGTCTTTTCTGGTTCCATATAAATTTTAGGATTATTTGTTCCATTTCTTTGAAAAAATTGGATGGGATTTTGATAGGCATTGCATTAAATGTGTAGATAGCTTTAGGTAGCATAGACATTTTCACTATATTTATTCTTCCAAACCATGAGCATGGAACATTTTTCCATTTCTTTGTGTCTTCCTCAATTTCTTTCATGAGTACTTTATAGTTCTCTGAGTATAGATTCTTTGACTCTTTGGTTAGGTTTATTCCTAGGTATCTTATGGTTTTGGGTGTAATTGTAAATGGGATTGACTCCTTAATTTCTCTTTCTTCTGTCTTGTTGTTGGTGTAAAGAAATGCAACTGATTTCTGTGCATTGATTTTATATCCTGACACTTTACTGAATTCCTGTACAAGCTCTAGCAGTTTTGGAGTGGAGTCCTTTGGGTTTTCCACATATAGTATCATATCATCTGCAAAGACTGATAGTTTGACTTCTTCTTTGCCAATTTGGATGCCTTTAATTTCTTTTTGTTGTCTGATTGCTGAGGCTAGGACTTCTCGTACTATGTTGAATAGCAGTGGTGATAACGGACATCCCTGCCGTGTTCCTGACCTTAGCGGAAAAGCTCTCAGTTTTTCTCCATTGAGAATGATACTTGCAGTGGGTTTTTCATAGATGGCTTTGATAATATTGAGGTATAGATCACAACTCCTTTCTAAATAATTAAGTCACACAATTCAGGGGTTGGTGATGGTTGAACTTGGTAAAAGAAGGGTATAACTATACATTCTCTGGAAGCTGGGTTTTTTAAAAGACTTTATTTATTCATTTGAGAGAAAGAGGTACAGAGAGAGAGAGATAGAAAGAGCATGACCAGGGAGAGGCAGAAGGAGAGGGAGAAGCAGAATCCCCTCTGAGTAGGAAGCCCAAAGTGGGGCTCAATCCCAGGACCCAGAGATCTTGACCTGAGCTACAAGGTAGATGCTTAGCCATCTGAGTCACCCAGGTGCCTCTCTCTGGAACCTATTTGAGGGTAAGTGTTTATTACGTTTTTCCAACTAGCACAATGTGTAGGATGTAGACAACTGTATCTTATTGATTCAACTTAATGATGATTTTGGAGATCAGTACCCAGAGCAGTATAAAAAACAAAACAAAACAAAAAAACAGTTGCTATCAAGTCTCAAACTTTTTGATCATAAATGAGCTTTCTTCTAAAAATCTTCTCTTGGTTTCAATTTCACACATCACTACAACTTTTGACTTATGCCCTTTTGTTTTAAAGGAGAAGATCATGGAAATTAAAAAGCAAATAGAAGAAATGGATAACAAATATGTCCAGGTAATGATGGCCTTATAAATAAGGAAGAAAACCAGTTCTTCAAAGGAATCTCAGATTTAGAGAATTTTAGTGAATGGAATTCAAAATTGGATGAAAGATAGGCTCAGTATTTTAGCCTAGCAGGGAAATATCTTGTAGCTTACACCCTCGTTTTCAGAGGAGGAAAGCATAACTCAAGAACGTGATGTGATTTGCCCATAGTTCTAGGTGAAAAGACCAGTCTTGTTCTTGCTCTCCCATTTTTTAAAAATTTTTTTAATATTTTACTTATTTATTTGACAGAGAGAGAGATCACAAGTAGGCAGAGAGGCAGGCGGAGAGAGAGGGGGAAGCAGGGTCCCCGCTGAGCAGAGAGCCCAATGTGGGGCTCGATCCCAGAACCCTGGGATCATGACCTGAGCCAAAGGCAGAAGTTTTAACCCACTGAGCCACCCAGTTGCCCCTTGCTCTCCCATTTTAAAATTAAAGTATGTGTATCTTTTCTTCTAACAAAAGTAATGCATGCTTATTTTAATAATTAAAACATTGAGGGGTGCCTGGGTGGCTCAGTGGGTTAAAGCCTCTGTCTTCGGCTCAGGTCATGATCCCAGGGTCCTGGGATGGAGTCCCGCATCGGGCTCTCTGCTCAGCGGGGAGCCTGCTTCCTCCTCTCTCTGCCTGCCTCTTTGCCTACTTCTGACCTCTATCTGTCAAATGAATAAATAAAATCTTTTTAAAAAATAATTAAAACATTGAACTATTTCCTATTTTTTAAAAGATTTTTTATTTATTTATTTGACACAGAGAGAGATCACAGGTAGGCAGAGAGGCAGGCAGAGAGAGGGGGTGGGGAAGAAGGCTCCCTGCTGAGCAGAGAGCCCAACGTGGGACTCGATCCCAGGACCCTGAGATCATGACCTGAGCCGAAGGCAGAGGCCTAACCCTCTGAGCCACCCAGGTGTCCCCTATTTCCTATTTTTAAAAAAAGAAAAGAAAAATAACTCCACTCCCTCAAGGACAAACACAGTGAATATTTTAGTACATTTATATTCTAAATTTTCCTATACATGTGCTTACATGTTGTCTTTTACAATTTAAATGGGATCATATTATATATATTTTTTGCAACTTGCTGTTTTCCCTTAGCATTTTTCTTCAGCAACTTTCTATGCCACTAGATTTCATTTTACCTTTTTACTGTTTATATAATGCAGGATTTGATTTTTGGACTTATTAAATTTATTTAATTGGGTATTTGGGGCTTTATAATAAATGTGCTATTATAAATTTTGCCTCACAAATTCATATCCTTGCTTGCTTTTGCAAGTACTTGTTTAAGAAAAATTTCTAGACGGGCACCTGGGTGGCTCATTGGGTTAAGGCCTCTGCCTTTGGCTCAGGTCATGATCTCAGGGTCCTGGATTGAGCCCCACATTGGGCTCTCTGCTCAGCGGGGAGCCTGCTTCCCCCTCTCTCTCTGCCTGCCTCTCTGCCTACTTGTGATCTCTGTCTGTCAAATAAATAAATAAATAAAATCTAAAAAGAAAAATTTCTAGAAATGACACCTCTAGCACCCATTTTCTTGAATCCCAGAATGCTGTTCTTCCTGCTGTTGCTCTGCCTTTCAAAGTATCCTGCACATCTATTATAGAATGATTAATTAAAAACCTTAAAAGAGTTATTTACTCCTGACATATGTATAATTGGCATCCATGTCTTAGAAAGTTTGCTTTCAGCCTGTCTGTTGAACTTGCTGAAAGAAATCAACCAGAGGGACCAGATACTTTTGTGGATAGCTCTTTTGTTAAACTATAAAGTCCAAATATTCAAACTAACATAATGAGAATGTATATTCATATATTATAAATTTTACAGTATTTAAAAGAAATACAATTTTACTTTTTTCTTTGACACATGCTGTTTCTCCAACTAGTGTCCTAGAAGTCTGTTTGTTTTCTTTTTAGAGAGAGCACACACAAGCACATAGGTGTGGGGAAAGGAGAAGGGGAGGGAGAAAGAGGGAGAAAGAGAATCTTAAGCAGGCTCAGCATCCAGCATGGAGCCAAATATGGGGCTCAGTTTTATACCTCTGAGATCATGACCTGAGCCAAAATCAAGAGTCAGATGCTTAACCAACTGAGCCACCCAGGAGCACCTAGTGTCTTGGAAGTTTATTAAGGCACAAGGAAAGAATAAGGAATAGAGAAAAAGATGATTTATCATAAGCTGCTATTGTATAAATTTATACTCCTAACATCTTAAAAATAATTATACTAGTCTTAGTAAAAGTAAGTAAAAGACCAAGTAAAAAAAGTAAAAAAAAAAAAAAATGACTAGTAAATGACTAAGTAAAAGTAAGTTTCATAGAAGTCACTTTACAACTAAGTAGTGTCAACATGAGTGAGGTTTTATGGTATAAACCAGAAAAATATAATTTCTGTTTTACCCAAAATTGTGGGTATCTTTTCAGGAAGATGCTTGTAATGAAGCTCATGAATTAAAGGAAAAACTCATTGCAAGAATGAAGGTAAGATTTCACAGTTACTCAAGTTCAAATAATGATAAAATCCAAATATAGGGATAATTCTTTCTCTAGAAGTTAAGAGTGTGCCACCTACTGTTCTTTTTCTCTTTCCTTATCACTTTTTTCTCCACTTCCTGGCCCTCTTCTTTGGGTGGACAGAGCAGCTTGCAGTCTGTGAACTCCCCAGATCTCACAGCCTTGTGCTGCTTCTACATCTCCTCCACTTAGAGCTCAGCCTCTATGTCAACATGTTATGTATTCTTCAAGGCTCAGCCCAAAGGTCATCGCCTCTTCCAGACCTCCCATAATCTCCCCTACAGAAAAATGGCTCCATATCTGAACTCCTCCCACAATATCGTGATGTAAATGTGAAGGGATGAAAGAAGAAATGAATGAGTCAATCTGTCACTTGTTCAGCAGTACCTAATCACTCCCCTATCAGGAGTAGGTGTCCCACCAACAAACGTCAGCTATTCTATCTCATCATCTTACTTATTTTCTCTTTAGCATGTATCCTAGTCTATAATATCTAATGTATGTGTGTGTGTGTGTGTGTGTGTGTGTGTGTGTGTTGCTTGTCCCTCAGCCCCTATAAATGTGCATGTAATTCCTTAGCCATTTGGTTTAAAAAGGCACATGTAATAGAATGCTCATTCCTTATCTATTTTGTTAACCACAGTATCCTAGAATAGTGCCTGGTGGAGTCAATATGTTTTGCGTAGATGAACAAATTGAACAGATGAATTCAGTATAAGGATAATTATCTTCCTACATGAAAACTCAGTAGTTAAAGATTAGCATGTGGGTCTACCATGCTGCTACCTTATTGTGGAATGTCTAAGTCTTTTTCTACTAGATGAGTTTGCACTTGCCCATGACCTCCTCATGTGACACATATGTGATTGGCAATGTGGGCTCCTGAGGTGTTCTGGAGGAAAAAGCACTCTGCACTGTCTATGATAAGATTAGCAGACCTCTAAAATCATTTTTTAAATGATGGTTGATTGCTATTTTTTTTTTCCAGAACTTTTACAAAGACATGACTCTGATGAGTACAAAGCTGGGAATGTACCAAATGAAGGAAGGGAAAACAGACTCTCAGAGTCCTGAAGAAATGGTTATGGAAGAAAGTGAGCTGCTGCTTCCTCAGGCTCCACCACCCCCTTCAGTGCAGAACAGTCCTGCTGGCGTTACAGTGTGGTAAGTCAGAGAAAGGAGCCTCTGAGGCTGGACAAAGGCCCCCAAAATGTATGAACCATAGTATGATGAATTTCTTCAAGGAATGACTAAAAGTTTGTTTTATCTTCCTTTATAAATTATCTCTTCCTGTTCTTTAGAAGGCTGTTTTTTTGGAGTCATAGTGTTTTTCATATTATTTTTAGCTAAAGATCTGTTGCATTAGATACATAGATACAGATCTCTTTATTATTGCTTTAGGTAACTATGTATACATAAATCTTAAAAGATGGCATCTGTAAGCTATGATGCAGCCACCTTCATAAAAGGAACCTACCTGGGACACCTGGGTGGCTCAGCTGGTTGAGCAGCTGCCTTCGGCTCAGGTCACCATCCCAGTGTCCTGGGATTGAGTCCCGCATCGGGCTCCTTGCTCGGTGGGGAGTCTGCTTCTCCCTCTGCCCGCCTCTCTGTCTGCCTGTGTTCCTTCGCTCTCTCCCTCTCTCTCTGCCAAATAAATAAATTTGAAAAAAAATCTTTAAAAAAAAAAAAAAGGAACCTACCTTCTAAGTGGATTTGAAAACCTTTGTTCACCAGGCAGGATGCCTCTCACTTGTATGGTATTAAAGACATACATCCTAGCAAATTCTGACTCTTCGGATCCTTTTCTGAAGATGCCAGACCATGATACATACCTGGAGTAGTACCCTCCTCTAAGAAAACTTTTCTGGTTTTTTAGAATCAGAACTAGAATCCAATCCAAGTAGAATGTTCAGCAACATCTCTTGTGGGTGCATTCTACCTTACACATAATCCTGATGTAGAACTTACAACATATAATTGCAATTAAATTATTTCAAATCTAGGGAACCTGGGTGGCTCAGTGGGTTAAAGGGGTTAAAGCTTCTGCCTTCGACTCAGGTCATGATCCCAGGGTCCTGGGATCAAGCCCTGAACCGGGCTCTCTGCTCCGAGGGGAGCCTGCTTCCCCCTCTCTCTCTGTCTGCCTCTCTGTCTACTTGTGACCTCTCTCTGTCAAATAAATAAATAAAAATCTTAAAAAAAATAAATTTAAAAAATTATTTCAAATCTGTCTCCTCCTAATAAGCCATGAGCTACCAAAAGGCAGGCATCTTTGTCATTTTGGGACATGAAATATAAAACATCTTCACCATGCTGAACAGAGAGTAAATTAATAAGTAAGTGAGGAGTGATGCCAATGAAAATAGAGGAGTCAAAACCCCCAGAAAATTTCCTCCCCCATAAAAAATGAGAGAGCTTGAAAAAAATTGAATCAACTTTTTCAAAATTCTGGAAATTAAGGATTTAGTATCCATAATAGATAAAGAAGTCTTAGAACTCAACAACAGAAAGGGAAACAACCCAACTTTTAATATGAGCAAAGGACTTGAATAGACATTTCTTCAAAGAAGATACACAGATGGCCAACAAACACATGAAAAGATAGTCAACTCCATTGGTTATTAAGGAAATGCAAATCAAAATCATGAGCTATCACTCTACATCTCTAAGCCAACTACAATTGAAAGGACAGAAATAACAAGCATTGGATAGGATGTGGAGAAATGAGAACCCTCAGACATTGCTAGAGGGGTTGTAAAATGGTGCAGCCATTTTGGAAAACAATCTGGCAGTTCCTGAAATTGTTAAATATAGAGCAGCTACCAACTGACCCACTCCTAAGTATGCACCCAGAAGAACTGAAAGTATATGTCCACACAAAACTTGTACATGAATATTCATAGCAGCATTATTCATAAAAATAGAAACAATACAAATATCCATCAGCTAATGAATAGGTAACAAAATGTGGTGTATGCAAACAATGGAATATTGTTCATCTACAAAAAAGAACAAAGTACTAATCCATGCCACAACTTGGATTACCCTTGAAAACAGTATGCCAAATGACAGAAGTCAGACACAACAGTCCACACATTATATGATTCCATTCCTGTGAAATGTCCAAAATAGGAAAATCCATGTGGACAGTGAGTAAATGAGTAGCCTTAGGGTAGTGGGAAATAGGGAGTGACTGTTCATGGGTACAGTGATGACAATTTCCTGGGATTAGATAATGGCGATGGTAGTACAACCCTGTGAATAAACGAAAAGCCACTGAATTATACACTTTAAAGGGTAAATTTGATGGCATGCAAATTACATCTCAAAAACCAAACAAGTAAATGCCTTTTGACTATCACCTGATTGTGTTAAATGGACAGATTACAGTCCACTTGAGTTGGCCATCTTTCATCACATCATTATAGTCTAGTTAAGACTACCAAAGACTTTGACCAATTTCTTGTCTAACTACATTCCTTGGGAATGTACTGGTTCCACTGAAGCATACTTATACATTATCTTTTTGAGGAGATTTATCTTGCAGTCTTAGTTGTTGTTGTTTTTAAGCTCAGAAGGTACCTCTTCCTGGTATAGTCCCCAATTCTTCAGTTCCCTTGTAGACTTTCCACAAATAATCTGAATATTTTGGAAAAGATTAAAAAATAAACTTGAAAAATAAATATGTAAATAGATAAACAGTATTTAAAAAATTAAAAGAATATTTTTATTCTTGAAAGAAGGTAAATTCAAGGGATGCCTGGGTGGCTCAGTCAGTAAGCTGCTGCTTTAAGATCAGGTCATGATCCCAGGGTCCTGGGATGGAGTCCCGCATTGGGCTCCTTGCTCAGTGGGGAGCCTGCCCCCTCTCTGCCTCTGCCTGCCTCTCTGCCTGCTTGTGCTCTCTCTCTCTCTCTCTGACAAATAAATTAATAAATTCTTTTTTTTTTTTAAAGATTTTATTTATTTATCTGACAGACAGAGATCACAAGTAGGCAGAGAGGCAGAGAGAGAGAGGAGGAAGCAGGCTGTCCACAGAGCAGAGAGCCCGATGCGGGGCTCGATCCCACGACCCTGGGATCATGACCTGAGCCGAAGGCAGCGGCTAAATTAATAAATTCTTAAAAAAAAAAAAAAAAAAAAAAAGAAAATGTTCAAGTTTGGTATTTCCAAAGATGACTGGCTTTGGAATTTAGGAAGAACATTGTTTATTCACTAGCTATGTTTTGGTAGCGAGTCGGTTTTCTTTTCGTAAGAAAAAACAAATCTAGATTTAGCCCTTCCCGAGGGCAAGGCATCTCTGCTTCATCTTAACAGCCCTCAAAGCTTCTTCTGACTAGAGTATTTATCAAAACATTGGCTCTCTAATGTGATGGGGTGCGTGGGTAGCATAGGCTGTTAAGCAACCGATTCCTGGTTTCAACTCAGGTTATGATCTTGGGGTCATAGGATCGAGACCTGCATGGTGGTCCACACTCAGTGCAGAGTCTGCTTGAGATTCCCTCTCCCTCTGCACTTCCTGCTCATGTTCTCTCTCTCTCTCTCTGAAATAAATAAATCAATCTGTAATTTTTAAAAATGTGTGAAATAGAAGCAACTATTTGTGTAACTAGCAAGAGACAGCCAGTGGCAATAATGCCAAGCAACTTGGCTCAGGTTTACAAAATCCACTGACTTGGATTACAAAGTAGATCCATAGCTAGCTTTAACCGTGCTCTAAATTTTCTCTTCTGAAATATATTATGGATGGCTCTTATCTCCAGGTAGCTGGATTATCCACAACACTTCTTTCCTTCTTTGTGTTTTTCTGGATCTTCCAGATCTTCTACCCTAATCCTGTATTGCATTTATAGTTAGAAAATAATAATGCAAGGATTTAAAATCAAATAAAATACATCATAGGTACAGCCTAGAAGGAAGAGTCCTGAAAGTCTTGAGAAAGTTTGTATTACCTTAAAAGGATAAGTCTGGTGCAGGAACAAAACTAGTGATAGAGCTAGACTCCATTTGTCACATTGCATTTTATATCTCCAGGAACATCTAAGGACCCGGTCCTTTATTTCCCCCCAAATTAGTGTCATTATACCTCTCAAGTGAGGTCAAGATGTCAATAATCTGCTAGAATTTGAGAAGAGCATTTCAAAGGCAAGAGTCTCATAATTTCCAGGGTTTCATTGTTTCATGGCTCTAGAACCTTAAAATTCTTTTTTTTTTTTTAAGATTTTATAATCTTTATTTATTTGACAGACAGAGATCACACAAGTAGGCAGAGAGGCAGGCAGAGAGGGGAGGGGAGAAGCAGGCTCCCTACCGAGCGGAGAGCCTGATGCGGGACTCGATCCCAGGAGCCCGGGATCATGACCCGAGCCCAAGGCAGCGGCTTAACCCACTGAGCCACCCAGGCGTCCCTAGAACCTTAAAATTCTAATGCCAGCCCTAGGAGGGACTTACAGGCTTAACTATTCAAAGCTCCTTTTGAGGATGTCAACAGAGGTCAAGAGAAGTTGAGTTACTTCCTTGAAGTTATAGAACTACCTGGGGGGTGGAACCAGGAGTCTCAACAGTGTGGTTTTCCTCAGAATGTTCTTAATGCAGATGTTCTCTTTCCTTGTAGGAAATGTGCACTGAGGATTTTCATCATGTTTTATGTCCTCACCTTCACTGGACTTTCATGTTACATCCTATTTTTTGATGCTACGTTTATCTTTGAAAGCTTGCTCCCCACAATGCTTGGACGCCACAGAATGTGGGAACTCCGGGAGATAGTTGCGCCTTTCTTGAACTTGGAAGTGGAAGATTTGTTACCTTCCTAGAGATTTAGAAGTTACTGTTACCCCACTGACTTCTTAATAAAATTCTCGCTGTTCTTGTATTATGTTGGTTAACATATTTTTCAAAAAAGTACTATTGGGTTTTTGGCAAAAGACGTAGTAGTTTTATGGAAACCACTTGTTCACAGAAAGAAAAAATGAAAACAGTTTATCTTTACCCTTATGACTCACAATTATGTCTTGAATCATTCCACACATTGTTTACACATTTACTTCAAAGCACTAGTATCTTCTCCTCCAACCCTGAGAATGCTGAGACTACCCAGTATTAGCTTCCTTGTTTTTTTCCCCATTTTCCTCAAAAAGGAAAGCATAGCACAAACTTCTTTCCATCATTATCAGTTTTACTTCAGTGGGATTGGGGCCATAGTTTGGGAGTAGTGGACATTTCTTAGTTTTGCTCCTAACATTCACTTTCCCTTTTGGTAACAGCACCCTAATTTTGCTTTCAAAGAACCATCTTTACTCAGTGAGCATAATTGTAGGTGGTCTTTCAGCAAGATCCCCAATATTTCTATTAACAGCAGTTGGGAATATGTTGCATTAGTCATTTTCTAAGAATAGGAATTTTGAGGGGCACCTGGATGGCTCAGTGGGCTAAGCCTCTGCCTTCGGATCAGCTCATAATCTCTGGGTCCTCAGATCCAGCCCCTGATATGGGGCTCTCAGCTCAGCAGGGAGCCTGTTTTCTCCTCTCTCTCTCTCTCTCTCTGCCTACTTGTGATCTCTCTCTCTCTGTCAAATAAATTTTTAAAAAAAGAATAAGAATTTTGAGAAGAATCATACAAAGAAGGGAAATGATTGAAACGTCTATGAACTAGCCTATATTTTCTTCTGCTTAAGTTAGTCAGAGCTGATTCTATTATTCAAAACCAAAGGAAGTTTAATTGATATAGAAGTTTGGAATGCTAGACTGGAGCATTTTATCCTTAATTTTGTGGGTCATGGGGAAATAGTAAACCTTATTTGCAATATGAAAAAATAGTTAAAATAATTGAACTGTGCAAGATTAATAGAACCATAAAGAATACATTGGAGTTAGGAGGGCAAATGGAATGTGAGGGATGAGCTAAAAGGCCAGTCAGTGGTTCAGGTGAGCTAACGAGGGGGAGATGAGGCTAGAAAGGAGATGAGGAGTTCAGTGGTTACTGTGAGGGTAGATTCTACAATATTGGGTTATGTAACGGATGTGGGATTGGAAGGGTGGTGACAGGGAATGTGGTCCCAATTCTTCTCACATTTGAAAGGATCTTGAAGGGTGGAGAATATTTTCATGGCAGAGATGAGGAAAAGGCATTTCAGAGAAAGAAACATCTGAGTAAAACTTAGAAGCCATGAATATAAGGCAGAGTCAGGAAACTTACTAGGGCATTTTGCTCAATATACCAGCTTATGCATTCTTTCCAAAAGACTCTGCCTCACTCATTTTTGCGGTGTCTGATTCCCAAAGAACTGGTCCATGGACTGTATGCATTGGAATCACTTGGGGAACCTAATACACTAAAGGTTTTCAATCTCACCTTCAGATACTTAGATTCGGTAGAGCTAATGTGAGGTTTGGGAATTTTATTCTCAAAAATCTCCCTAGCTGAGGGCAACGGCGGGGGCTGGGGAGTGCAGTCAGGTAAGCCTCGGATTCTTGATTTCAGCTCAGGTCATGATCTCAGGGTTGTGGAATCCAACCCTGCTTTAGGCTCTGCACTCAGCAGGGAGTCTGCCCGAGATTCTCTCTCTCCCTCTGCCCCTGCCCCCCTCACATGTATGCTCTCTTTCTCTCTAAAATAAATATAAGTAAATCTTTAAAAATAAAATCTCCCCAGCCAAACATAATACAAATCTAGATTTGGGAACCATGCCTTGGCACACTTTCGGATAATGCTGTGCACATAGCAGACACTCAATAAGTACCTATTGAAGCAAATTAAATTATGTGTTCTTATCTTTGTGGTCTCCCTATCACCTCATCTTGTGCTATAATTAATATTTGCTTAATAATTTCCATCATAAAAAATAATAATTTCCATCATAGCTACTTTTTCAATGGTACCTTCAAGTCCTTTACTATCTTTTGGCTTTAGCATTCTAGAAATCAACAGGTCCTTCTAATTCTTCTATAGCAATTTTTCTCAAACAGTCCCTGTTCCTTACATTTATATAGTTTCCATTCTGCTAGGCCTTGCTATACAAATGGATTACTGCTGGGAAAAGCCAGCCTATTGTTTCCTCCTCCAGAGGCTATGATACACACAATGTTAGAAACAAACAGATCCCAAATGCCACTTTCATCACGACATTCTAAAGCCAGAAAACTTTATCAGTTGCTAGAAATGCGACATTTTCTTGTGAGTGGTTCTCAGGCTATGATACTTAACAGAATTCCACAAAGAGAAATTCAGTTATACATTTGCCTGAGGTTCATCTCTAGAAATTCTGAATCTTTAGATCTTGGATGAATCTCTAATATCTTCTGTTTTAATAGATTACCCTAACAAGTCTTAAGACTCCAAGTTTAAGAACCACTATGCTATGCTATGGGCAAATTACCTGGAATTACAATTTGACTGAGATCCCATACAAAGTTAATCAAGAGGTGACTCCTTTTGCAGGAAGGGAGAAGGAAGTGAGTATGGATGAGGGAATTTCCAGGACAAACAGAAAAGGGAAAAAGCCAAAAGCTCTGGGAACTATGAGTAATATATTCAAAAGGTCGTGTGATTGTGAGAGAATATGCTAACAGATTTTTTTTTTGAAGTCTCAGATTTATTTACAAATATTAAAGGGACTATTCAGACCAACAGAACTTGGTATATGTTTTCGATAACCTTGAGGAAAATTCCAATTACTGAATACAGGATCAGCTGCTTTGTTTATAAAGCCAAAAAAAAAGAAGTATTGAGTTTAATTAACTCAATTAAAGTTAGAAGTCCTGCATTAATCATATAACACTAGTGATGAAAATAAGGTAGGGAACTATATTCTTTTAAGGATAAAATTAATATTTCACTAACTACTTAGATAGGCTTTATTGATATCTAAACTAAGATGGAATAATTTTCACTAGGGCATGTATAGCCTTAAAGTGGGAATGGTACTATTTTCTCATCAGTTTATTTTCAATTTGCCAACATCTCAAGCTGGAAAGCTGGATGTCACAATGTTCTACTCTACTGAGAGAGGGAAACATTTAGTAAAGTACCATAATATTAAGATGATCTAAATGCCTACATGTGGTAATTCAGTTAACTGCTTTAGTTGGTTGGGTTTTATTTCAGATCTTTTAAATGCCGTATTCAATTGAGTCAATCGCTATGCACACAACCACTTACTAAAAAATGTCAGAGTCATTTTACAAATACGGTCTTGGTTTTGGATTAGGACAGAAAATAAATGGTCACAAAGTCTCCATCGGTCATGTTTTTTTGAGTGAAGACAGCTATACTGTAGTGAAAGGAGATTTAAACTTGAATCCAAAATTTACGTTAGAGTCATGATCTGCTGCCAACAGTATGTCTGGTAGGGTCTTCTAATCTCCACCCTCCCTCTGCACTGAAGTCCATCTAAGTACTTGTTCCACATCTCCCCAGAGTGTTGGCTGCTGAGAGTTCACAACTAGGATCTCCCCTTGTACTTGCCTGTGGTCAAGAGATCTCCTCTGCCTAATGTTCCTCTCCTTTCCTAAGGGTACCCTGCATCCAACAAGTGATCCAGGCCAGGGTACATTTCTGAAGGGCCAACCTGACTCAGAACTCTCCATGAGAGTAATTAAAGCTCTAGTGCAGCTGTGTCACAGAGCAGCTTCTCTCTTTGCCCCGTCTTGTCCCCATCATCCCCTTCACAAGGAATGATCTAGAGACTCTTCCCCAATAAACCTACACTTGAGTCTTGACTTCAAAGTCCTTTCCCAGGGAGTTTGATCCAACACACCTGTAGAAATAAATGAAGACTAACCAAATGAGAACACGTAAAGACTTAGTTATTCCAAACCTGCTATACCAACAAGTCAGCCACCATGACTTGTGTCTTAACAGAGACTCAAGAAAGGCAAAGGAAAAAAAAAAAAAAAGAAAGAAAGGCAGAGGAGTGGGAAAGCTTTGCAGTGAAAAAAGAGGAAGGCTTCTGTATGTCCTGATTGAAGGCTATTGGCATGAGGAAGACATAGATGGGCTAACTAGAAGGGGGGCATCCTTCATAATGGCTAGGGGTTGTTCCTAAGTTGGAAACAGGGACAAAAATTAGGGAAGCTGTCAGTTATTAATCCTGTCTTTGTTCACACATGTATAAATAGTGGAAGATAATACCCTCATGAGATAGTTGGATTAAAGGACTCAACACTTAATAGGTTGTAGGGTATTATTATTATTATCATGGACAATATTTTTAAACATGTGAGATTACCTAATTAAGAACTTTGAATCTGGGGCACCTGGGTGGCTCAGTTGGTTGAGCCTCTGCCTTTGGCTCAGGTCATGATCCCACGGTCCTGAGATTGAGCTCCACATCTGGCTCCCTGCTTGGTGGGGAGCCTGTTTCTCCCTCTCCCTCTGCAGCTCTCCCTAATTGTTCTCTCTTGCTCTCGCCCTTTCTCTGTCAAATAAATAAAATCTTAAAAAAAAAAAAAAAGAAAGAACTTTGGATCTGACCTAATAGAGAAAAAGTAAATTTGAATATACTTCTTGATACACGATTTCTAGAAATGAAAGTCACTGAGGGTGCCTGATACAGGTTAAGTCAGTTAAGTGCAAGACTCTTGATTTTGTCTCAGGTATTGATCTCAGGATCTTGAGATTGAGCCCCACATCTTGGTCCATGGTCAGTGGTGAGTCTGCTTGAGATTCTCTCTCCCTCTCCTTCTGCCCCTCTACCCCTGCTTACTTTCACTCTATTTCTCTCTCTCTCTCTGTGAAGGAGGGAAGGAAAGAAGGAAAGAAAAAGAGAGAAAGAGAAAGAGAGAAAGAAAAGAAAAGAATAAAGGAAAGAAATCACTGAAGCACAAATTTTGATCCCTTTCTTTCTCATGTTCTACTTGAGGTCTGGCAGGAAATCTTTTGGTTCTACCTTAAAGCATATGCAGAATTCAAGCATTCCTCATCACCTCCTTGATAATCAACTGCTCTGTGTGTCACTGTTGTTGCAAAATTTTACCAATTCTCTCTTTGATTCTCCTGATTCCATCCTTGTCCACAAATAATTCAGCAGTCAGAATGATACTGTTATGATGTAGGTAAAATCACAACACCCCTCTGCTCCAAAATCTCTCAGTGGAGATTTCTTTTCCCATTTCTTTTTAAAGTGAAACCAAAATCCTGACAATGGCCTTCAACAACCTGTACTTGGCCCTCCATTGGCTCTCACCTCATTCTGCTCCACTTGCCCCCTCGATCACAGCACTCCACTTTCACTGTCCATCTTGCTGCTGCTGGAGTGCTCCACATCAGGCACACTCTC
Organism: Taxidea taxus jeffersonii; assembly: GCA_003697995.1. Taxonomy (NCBI): domain Eukaryota; kingdom Metazoa; phylum Chordata; class Mammalia; order Carnivora; family Mustelidae; genus Taxidea; species Taxidea taxus. The sequence goes on along the minus strand of RCUC01143482.1, from coordinate 62,711 downwards.
ACCTCAAGGGCTTTGCTCCAGCTGTCCCTCTGCCTGCCAGTCTGTGCCCTGAATACTCACAGGCTCACTTCCATGTTGCCTTTAAATCTTAGTTCAAATGTCATCCCCTTGGCTATAATAAAAAAGGCAGATAATGGTAAGTGTTGGTGAACATGTGTAGAAATTGGAAACTTGATATACTCCTGATGGCAGAGTAAAATGAAATAGTCTCTTAGAAAAACAATTCCTCAAAAAGTTAATGTAGAGTTACCATATGGCCCAATAGTTTCAGTCCTGGATATATAGCCAAAAGAATTTAAAAAAATAAGCCCACACCCTGATATGAGGAAGTGGAGATGCAACGGGGGTGGGGGTTAAGGTGGTAGGAAAAGAAAAAATGAAACAAGATGGGATCAGGAGGGAGACAAACTAAAAGAGACTCTTAATTTCATAAAACAAACTGAGTGGGGGGAGGGGGGTTGGGAGAGGGTGGTGGAGTTACATTATATGTTTAAAAAAAAAAAAAGCTTAAAGAAAAAAAAATAAGCCTACACAAAAACCTGTAGATGAATGTTCCTAGCAGCATTTCATAACAGCTAAAAACTAGAAACCATCCAAATAGCCATCAACCAATAGTAAACAAAATATAGTATACCCATACAATGAAGTATTTACTTAACCACAAAAGAAGGATGAAATACTGAAACATGCCACAACATGGATGACTCTTGAAAACATTACGCTAAGTGAAGGAAGCAAGACACAAAAGGCGACATATTGTATGATTCCATTTGCATGAAATGTCCAGAATAGGCAAATTCATGGAGACAAGGTAGATTAACAGCTGGTGGCAGGCGGGGAGGGAGTGACTACTAATGAGTACAGGATTTATTTCTAGAGTGATGAAATATTCTGGAATTCAATAGTGGTGATGGTTGCACAGCCTTGTCAATATACTAAATATTACTGAATTTGTATACTTTAAGACAGTGATTTTATAGTATGTGAAACATCTCAACTTTTAAAGACATCATCTTAATGAGATCTGTATGACCGTCATGTTTCATATTGCAATCCTCCTATCCCCATTCCATCCCTCCCAATTGTCCTCCTTTATTTTGTTATGATTTCTAACATATATATAATTTATTCATTTTTAGGTTTATTATTCATCTGTCTCTGTTGAAATGTAAGCTCCACAAGAGCAGAGACTAAACTAGGATTATATGGACACCACATTACCTGTACACATAATATCAGAAAATATGTCCATTTGAAAGGGGGTCACTAGCATCATAATTACTGAGCTAAATTTCCTGAGAGATTATTCTGGCTCTGAATGCTAAAAGGCTGAAAAGGAATGAGCTATATCCAGGGTGGAGGAGTCAAAGTTTAAAAAGGATAGGTAACCATAGGAGGAAAAAGGCTAGCTAGATCTGTGAGAGGTTTGCACTTGGATAAAGGATTAGAGGAAGAGGAGAAAAACATGCTTCACATAGGGCAAATGAGTTTCCCAGTTACATGACTGGATTCATTCACACAGACTGTATAATCACCCTAGGCTAGAGAGGAGAGGGCAAATTGGTGGGAACAAATGTACCCAGGTGTCTGGGACTTATTAAGTCTCAAGGCAGCAAAACTAAATTCACTGGCAGGTGAAATTGAGCCCAAGGTTGTATTGTTCACCTTGGATTAGAAGTAGATGAGATGGTATCTTCAAATTAAGGGTCCCATGCCTGCCATCCCGCAGAATTGGGGAAAGGTAGAGATTTCCATAGGACATTTAGTTTGCAGTGAGGGGTGTTATGTATGAGGGTAGATGGGTGTGAGAGATGACAGCCCCTCTGTCAGAGGGCCTGTTAGTCACCTAAGAGATTAGCTTCAAGTTTGTCTGAACTTCATAAGGTCTGAAACCATCTTAGTTCTTAATTTTTAATTTTATTAACATTTCAGTTTTTGAATCTCTTTTTCTATGTGTATTTGAGAAGACTCATTAAAATTCTGTGTCATAGAATAGTTACTGACCAAGTGACATATCGGTTTTTGTCTGACTGCTTGGGATAATGGGTTTTTCTTTCTCCTCGATTTAAAATTGACTGATTTTACTGATATAATCTCCAAGTGATATAGCCTAACAAATAAGGCAATGTTCAGAATAATGTAGCAACGCCTACCCAGCCGCCATGCCTCACTTCCCCTTCTTACTGTTGAGAGATGTATCCTTGCCCTGTACCACTGGGGATCAGATCCTAATTGGCTTAAGCGAGACCCTGATCCCTTTGTTAATGATTGGTTTAGAAGCAAACATGTGATTCATTTCTGACCAGTGAAACCTGAGAGTATTTCTACTAGGGGAGGGGAAGTGTCTGAGCAAGTTTCCTTTACCTTAAAAAGAGATAGTAGAAGGAAAAATCTCTTACTTTACTTTCAGGTTTCACTGTGTGCACATTTGGTGCTTGAAATTCCTTAGGTCCTCTTGCAACCATGAAAGGAATGTACAATCTAGTTTGGCCTTACAACCCTTAGGGCAAGACTGATGGATACCACAAGAGATAAAAAATAGCCCAGATGCTCAATGGCATCAATGAACGGCTGACAACCTAATCTATGATCTATATTGTTCCAGATTCTTAGTTGTAGATCCAAGGAGGGGAACTGAGTAGGTGGAGACAGAGGTGGATGAGATAATTACTTTTCAAAGTCTAGTTTGATTTGTTTTAAAAAGTATATATAAAAAAGACAAATGAGTTTTATTTTCTTTTGTAAACGGATCCAGACAAATTGTAATTTATGGGTAAAAGCCATCTTGGAATTAAATGGTAGCAAGTATAAGTTTTAATAAGCATATTATCAAGTACATAATTAAATGCATTTGAGTGATACATGGCCTAGGTAGAAGAAGAAGCTATGCATGTTGGAATTAAGGGAGTTCTTTTAGACCTTTACCAAATGCCTGTGTTGTTTGTGTGGTTATTTTCCTTCCCTGAATAAGAACAAGCAGTAGTGTCTATTGTGACATTTGAGTTTACCAAATGAAGAGCACTTGACTAATAAGCAGTCTCATACATGGCCAAATGTCCTCCTGTACTTGTACTTGATGAGATCTAGCCCTTTTCAGAATAATAACACATGTGATATTCTGTCCACACTGCACAGTTAATGTTCTTAAGTGTGGATGTAGGAATAATTTGTTTCTCATTTTCTTCCTCAAAAATATGGTCAATGAAGCATTAGGGAGAAGTAGAAAGATCTTTCATAGCAGACCAAGTGACTGAAAAGCCCCTGGATTGTGGAGTTTTTAATGACACAAATTCCTTCCCAACGTGAATGGTGTTTTCTTTGAGTTTGGAAAAGTACATTGTTCCCTCTCAGATGGAAGTAATCTTTTCAGGGAAGAATATGGCTGATGTGAGGGGACAATAGTCCTGGGGCTTCTGAGACCTTCACAGCCTCTCACACTCATGCTTTCTTGTGTGTACATCAAAGGTGCTGAGGAAAAGAAGGTAATTAGTGCGTTTTGAGGCAAGACTCTGAACACATCAACCTGACCTCCTTTGGTGGCCTTGCAGATAAGGCTGCACTCAGATTTATCAGCAAAATTCTATCCTCCAGCACAAGAAGAGCACAAATATAAATAGCAACAGTAACAATGATTGTTATTAACTGATAATGTAACAATGACTACATATATAATAATAAAAAATGATAATGTTTTTTATCAAACGATTACTATGTTTCATGCACTATGTTAAACACCATACACATTTCATTATTTAATCCTCAGAGTGAATTGATAAGTCATGTTATTGTTATCCTCATTCTTTTCTTTTTAAGATTTATTTATTTATTTTAGGGAGAGAGAAAGAGCATGCACAAGCTGGGGGAGGGGCAGAAGGAGAAGGAGAGAAACAGACACCCCACTAAGTGTGGAGCCCAATGCAGGGCTCCATCTCACAACCCTGAGACCATGACCTGAGCTGAAATCAAGAGTAGGATGTACAACTGACTGAGCCACCCAGGCCCCCCATTATCTCCATTCTTCTACATAAGGTAACTGAGGCACAGAGAGGATAAGTCACTTGTCCATAGTCCCACTGTAAACGGAAGAGTCAGGATTTGAATCTCCATCTATCTGAGTACAGTGTCTGTAGGCTTTTCATGTGACACACAGCCTTCCAAACATGGATTGTAAATTCTGTGAAAGCAGGAACAATGCCATGGTAAGCCCTGTATTTTCAGTATCTAGAACATTACTTAGAAATAGCAAGTGTTTGGGATGCCTGGGTGGCTCAGTCGGTTAAGCCGCTGCCTTCGGCTCAGGTCACGATCCCAACGTCCTGGGATCGAGTCCCACATCGGGCTCCTTGCTCGGCAGGGAGCCTGCTTCTCCCTCTGCCTCTGTCTGCCTGTGCTTTCTCTCTCTCTCTCTAACAAATAAATAAATAAAATCTTAAAAAAAAAAAAAGAAATAGCAAGTGTTTGATAAAGGCTTATTAATGAATCAGTGAACGAACATTTATTTGTCAAGTTTAGCCTTTACCAGTGCTGTAGCTTTCAGACACCACCTGCCACATTGCCCTTCTTTGGCATCATCTCTGCCACTGATCACTATTCCCAGAAGTCACACTGATGCAAAGGTCATTAACATAGGCTTGGAATGGCCAATGGTCCACTTTTCATCCAGCTATATGTGAGGCACAGATACTGAGCTATAGCCTTTACTGCCTCCTCCACCTTATCTATTCCCCAGATTTCCTCTGGAAGCCAAAGCAAGTCTAAATCCCAGTACTTATTCCAGAGTCAGAGGTGTACCAGATAGTAAGACTGACCTTCCCATTCTCAGTTTCTGGGCATAACTGGGACTGCCTGTCCCAATCTAAAAACTCGTGCTCCTTTAGCTTCTGGCTAGTGAACTCACCACATGCTCAAAACCCAGATTTGGTCCCATGACTTTTTTCCTTTGGAAGAGCTTTTGCTACATGTGATTGATAAGTGAGCTGTACAAATGGCCACATTATCTTGTTTAAAAATAGAGGTTTAACTGTTGGGATGCTTTTGTCTGTAACAGATACTAAGCAATACTGGCTTAAAGAATAAGGATGTTTATTACATCATGTGACAAAATGTCTGCAGCTAGGTTGGTTCCAGGGTCGGTTACCTAAGCAGCTCAATGATACCAGTGCTCTGAATCCCCTTATTTCCATTTCACCCCCACCCCCAGCCTGTGGCAACACCCATCTTTTCTATGAGCTTGGTGGGGTTTTCTGTTGGTTTATTCGTTGGTTAGTTTTCAAAGATTCCACACTTAAGCGAGATTATAAGGTATTTACCTTCCTCTGTCTGACTTATTTCACTTAGTATAATGCCCTCCAATTCCATCCATGATATCACAAATGGCAAGATCTCATTCTTTTTTATGGCTGAATAATATTCCATTGTATATATACCACACCTTTTTGATCCATTCATCTGTAGGTGGACACATTTTTTTAATCCACCTATAGATATGGAAACACTTGTTTCCATATCTTAGCTATTGTAAATAATGCTGCAGTGAACATGGGGGTGCAGATATCTTTCTGAATTAACTTTTTATTTTCTTTGGATATATACCCAGAAGGGGAAGTGCTGAATCATATGGTGGTTCTATATTTACTTTTTCTTTTTTTTAAACAAAGGGGTAGAATTGGACAACTTTTTAAAAAAATTTTATTTATTTATTTGACAGAGAGAGAGAGAGATCACAAGTAGGCAGAGTAGCAGGCAGAGATAGAGGGGGAAGCAGGCTCCCCGCTGAACAGAGAGCCTGATGTGGGGCTCGATCCCAGGAACCTGGGATCATGACCTGAGCTGAAGGCAGAGGCTTTAACTCACTGAGCCACCCAGGCGCCCCTATATTTACTTTTTTGAGGACCCTCCATACTGTCTTCCACAGTGGCTACCCCAATTCACATTCCCACCAATGGTGCAGAAGAGTTCCTTTTCTCCACATCCTCAGCAAACATTTGTTGTCTCCTGTCTTTTTGATAACAGCCATTCTAACAGGTGTGAGATGATATCTCATTGTGGTTTTTATTTGCATTATTCTGGTATTTAGTGATGTTGAGTGTGATTTCAGGTATCAGTTGGCTGTCTTTGTCTTTGGAAAAGTATCTACTCAGATCCTCTGCCCATTTGTTTAATCAGATTGCTTTTTTTGCTATTGAGTTGTATGAGGTTTTTTAAATATATATTTTGGATATTAACCCTTTATCAGATAAATGATTTCTAAATATTATCTTCCATTCAGTAGGTTGTTTTTTTTCATTTTGCTGATGGTTCCCTTTGGTATGCAGAAGCTTTTTAGTTTGATGTAGTCAAACTAAAACTTATTTTGCATTGTTGCCATGTTTTGGTGTCAAATCCCCAAAACCATCACCAAGAGCAATGTCAAAGAGGGTACTGCCTTTTTTCTAGGAGTTTGATGGTTTCAGGTTTTACATTCAAGTCTTTAATCCACGTTGAGTTTATTTTTGTGTGTGATGTCAGATAGAGGTCCAGTTTCATTCTTTTGCATGTGGCTGTTCAGTTTTTCCAGTGTCATCTATTGAAGAGACTGTCCTTTCCCCATTGTCTATTCTTGGCTCTTTGCCATAAATTAACTTTTCCCTGTGGGTAATTTGTCTTTTTAACCTGCTGTTATCTGGATGGCTTTCTCAACTTTTCTTTCTCTTTCATGCCACTGACATTTTTAAGAGTAGGCCAATCATTTTACAAAAGGTCCTCAACTTGAGTTTGTTTGATGTTTCCCCATGATTTGATTATGCATCTTGGCCCAGAATATCACCTAAGTGGTGTTGTGTCCTTCTCAGGGCATCATATCTGCAGGCATACAAAGTCCATCTTCCCCTCATTAGTCATGTTAATTTTGATCAACTGGTCACAGTATTGTCTGGTTTCCCTGCTGATGTATGGTTTTTCTAATCTTCCAGGAAAATGTCTTTTTAAAAACTAGTAAATTATAAAAGATCGCATTACAATAACTGGGAATTGAATATCGATAAAAAACTATATGCCATGTTCTCTTGTTTTTGCAAAGAGAACTTGCTACACCCCATCAACAATATTGAATTTGAGAGACAGGAATGGGACTTGAAAGCACCATGTTGCCAAAGAGAAGGGTGAGTCCGGAGAGGTGAAATAACCTGCCCACCATTAGCATCAAGGCCAGGGCTAAGACCAAAGCCTGTCCCTCCTCTCCCACCCTTCCCACATCACTGTACCTGTGAGCCAAAGCAGGACAAATCCTTTCCCTGCCCAGCAGTCATCAAGAACTCTTTCCTTTTAAAGAGAGTTGGTGCCCCCCTTGCCCACCACCTTGCCACACCATATATTAATACTGCCCAAGTCTTTAGTCTGGACTCACATTCCAATACTATCCATGTCCAAACTGGAGATGGGTTTCCTGTTTTATCATTTAAATGAGTTACCTTACTCTCCTGTCAACCTCCACAAACTTACTTCTCACTACTCACACTCACAGTTTGGAGCCAGTGAAAGAACGAGATAAAACAGTGACACAATGGTACATTGGATGTAGTCCACAGAGGTGCCTTTGTGTAACCTGTGAGGAGAAGAGTAATGATTTTTTCTTCCTGGCTAGAAACAGTCAACTGTGCTATTTTGAAATCTACCAAAGGCAGAGTCCAGAACCTATAATTGTAGAGAGGGACCCGTCTTTCCTGGCAGCGGTATCTGTGTGTGCAGTTTGCGAAAGGTGGTACTGGGCCAGCAAGGGACTCGGTGCCAGGAGAGCTGAGGTTTCAACCCAGCGCTGACGTTGTACTAACACATTTCCTGTATTGCCATTTAGTTTCATGATAGCAAGTGCTGACCTTTCTATGCCTCTGCTTCTCCTATGGGTGATAAGAGACACTTTTACAACTCATGTAGGTATTTGTGAAGACACATAGAGAATAATTAATAGAACAAATCTTAGAGGCTCTTCCACACACCATTTGTTATGGGACTCTTCCGGGCTGAGTTTCTCCATCTGTCCTCTCCTTACTTTCCCTCCATTTGAATATCAAAGACCTAATGCCTACTACCTCAGAATGTGACTGAATTCGGAGATAGGGTCTTTAAGGAGGTAATTAGGTTAAAATGAAGTCATAGGATAGGCCTTAATCCTGAATATCATGTGAAGACAAAGAGATGGGGCAGCCATCCACAAGCCAAGGAGAGCAGCTTCAGAAGAAAGCAATCCTGCTGCCACTTTGAAAGGATTTCCAGCCCACAGAATTGTGAAGAAATAAATTTCTGTTGCCTAAAGGCACCCAATCTACAGTAGTTCATTATGGCAACCCTAGGAAACCAGTAAAGGGACTTAGGGAAGTTTACTCCTAGAAAAGATAAACTATGTAATTTATGGGACCCAGTACAAAATAAAAATTCGAGGCCCCTTAAGGAATTACGAATTTCAAGATGGCGACAGTAGCGGATTAAACCAAGTATGGGGCCCCTCTAAGCATGGGCCCTTTGTGAGTCCACACATTTCCCGCCCATGGAGCCAGTTCTGCTTCTAAAACCAGTTCAGTTTCCTTATCTGGAAGGTTGTGAAAATAACTGCACCTACCTTTAGATTTGCTGAGAAGATTAAATCAGGTTCTAGGACTAAGTTCTCAGAAAACATGAAAGGGTTACCAACAAAGATGTTTAAAGTTTAACATTAAATGTCTTATGGAGGTTGAGTCACAGGGTCACAGGAAAGAATAGTTTGGGCTTTTTTTTGTCTATTTTTGGTCAGTGAGACATTACTCAAGGGGAAGGGAGAGTGTATATGGGGAGTAGGCAGGGACACTTCAGAGCTGAGGGACTCTGCTGGGGTGAACAACGCAGACTGTTCAATAATTTGCTTATTTATAGTCTTAGGATCTCTGCTACAGGGTACTCAATTTCTTTCCCCTCTCTCTCTCCAGGTTTGTAGAAGTATGTTCCGCTGAAAGTGGCACTTGGACCCTGGAGCTTCCAAGTTGCTGCCTGACTTTCTGACAAAAGTGTTATTATTTCCACACATATGACTCTTTTATTCTATAAATAAATAAAGCTTTAGAAGGCAACGGAACACAACCCTGATATCTAAAATAGGACAGGACAAATAAAGCTGATCCTTATAAGATTAGTCCTCATTATGAGGTAAAGTCAGGGGATTTTGAGTGGCATTTTGGAAAGGGGTGATTATTTTCTTTTACATGTTTATTACCTTCTAAGAGCACTGAGGAGCCAGTGCGTTGAACAAATCAGAAGTGCCCAACGCTAACAACTTTTCAAACAATGATACCATATGGAAATAATTTTTAGTACAACACAGAAAGTTCTAAATCTTCTGCTAGTATTTCAGCAGACTTCAATGTCTTGCTACTCAGCCTCTGCTAAGGGAGGGTTGAACCTAGGCTCCAACTTTCTCCCTTCTTAACATGCTGAGAGAGGCATTGATTCACAATGTCCACTGATTGCCCTTTTGAAAGCAAAGCTCAGAACCCTGCAAAGGAGCCCTGTAAGAAAGCATCAACTGTCAGTCACATCTGTGGGCACTCTTGCGAATGGGCTCAATAAAAGCAAAATGGGGTTGATTGAGAAAAGTTTTTAGTTTTTTTGTGGAAAAAGAAGATGGTAGTAATGTATGGCCTGATTTTTTTCATTAGAATTAGAATAAATTAAAACTCTTTCAATACCCTAAGTGATCTGGTTGCTGTTGTGAGAGGTGGTGGAGGGATAAAACAATATTGGAGCTGCTTTTCTTCGGGTCTTTGTTCATTGCCCCTGTAATCATAGCCTCTTCACTCTAGTTGCTTAGGGAAGGAATGAGGTAGGACAGGGTCATGTAATTAATGTAATTATATTTAATTAATATGTAATGATAATTACATGTTGAAAGCGAACACACTCTAAAATTCCCACAGTGCGTGGAAAAATATACCACCAAGACAGACTGAGCCTGATGCAAAGCTATGTTGCAGAGCAATGTGATTAAGAGAAAAATTAAATCTTGATCACCGGACTGCATCTTCAGAACTTTCACCTTCTTTCAGAATAAAAACACTTCACTTGGTCCATTTATTTCAGGGAAGGTAAAACGCTCTCACATTTATTGTCTCATTTGAAGTCCCAGTGCTAGATTATTTCAGGAGTTCAGATTACCTCAGTTGGTGGAGATTTAGCGTGAGACTATCCGGGGAATGAAGGAAATGCCAGAAACCACTGAACCATCAAGCCTCATAAGAACAGGAGCATGGTTAAATATTCAACAGTAAGGTTATGTGTCTATTCTTTTTTTTTTAAGATTTTATTTATTTTTTTGACAGAGAGTGATCACAAGTAGGCAGAGAGAGAGGGGAAGGGGGGGGGTAGCAGGCTCCCCACTGAGCAGAGAGCCCGATGCGGGGCTCGATCCCAGGACCCTGGGATCATGACCTGAGCTAACGGCAGAGGCTTAACCCACTGAGCCAGCCAGGCGCCCCTGTGTCTGTTATTTCTTGTTAGCTCAGCTTTCCTCTTAACACAGAATCTAGTGCTCAGCTGGATTGAATCACGCTAGCATGGGACTTTGGGCGAGTTACTTAGCCTTTTGTGGCATAGTTTCCTCATCTGTGAAATGGAAACAGACCTCAGAAGGTTGGAGTTAATATATTTATAGCATTTAAATAGTACCAGAAAGAAACTGGTGTTTCCTGTTATCATCATTTTTATTATCGTTGTTCTTTGCTACTTTTCACTACTTTTCACTCTGCTACTGTTCACTGCTCTTTTGGGGTCTACAGTCTCGTGGTTCACTTTCTAGACTTCATAATGCTACTTACTCATGCTTCTGTTTCTTGCCTTCATTCTATGTCCCTCTCTGCTTCTTTCTGCTTTATTCTCTGGGTTGTTGTTGTTGTTGTTGTTATTATTATTATTTTTTTTAATGCATCTCACATTCACTGTCTTGAGAGAGAATCTGATGGGGCCACTTAGACTAGTTAGTAGGCAGCTCTGCTGGTGAGTTCCCATGCTTGTTTGCTCCATGCTGTTGGTAAGTTTATACTTGACCGTCTTTGATTCAGGTGGGAAATCCATGGTCCACTCAGTACCATCCAAGGGTCTCGGGCTACTAACTGAGAATTCTGTGAAGAACCATTTTGGACTCTGTTAGAAGGAAGCTGTGGGGTTGGCAGCATTCAGGGTTTTGTGGCTCCATTCCAGTGCTTTCTTTAGCATTAATGTCATCCCATTTATAGATGATGAAGTGATCCTCCGTCTTATGCTAAGTGTCAAAAATGTCAAGTGATCCTATGTCTTAGAACTCAGTGCTTTATTTAATTTTACCAAAGAGGAGGTGCTACTTCTTACACTTCCTTTTATTCAGGAATGGGTGATGATCTTTTCCAGAAGTAGCATCTTGCAATAGAGAACGTAATAGAAGGTAATTCTATGGCTATTATACTCTGCATAATTCAGAATTTGAGCAATATAGGGTCAAATGGAAATTATATCAGGGTGATATAAGAGAAACAAGGTTCAAAGCACTTAAAGACAGACATACTAAAATGATGGCTCAGCCACTTTCTCTTTGCCTCCTTAGTACCCTGGCTAGTTTAACAAACCACCATACTAATTACTGGCAATTCACATGCTACACAGTCAGCATCCTTCAGTGAAAAGGTCTTTCTGGAGATAGAATCTGGAGGAGCTAGGGAAAGCAGGACAGAACCTCATTTTTATAGGATTTGGGAGATAAGATGCTCTAGCCTAAAGCTTTGTTAATCCTCAACTAGTTTCGACTTGCCACAAAAGTTCCTTTAACAAAAGCGTTTATTTAAACCAGTTGTCCCATCCTCATTTTACATCCGTGTTTACTAAAACCCATTCCTCTTCATCCCCCTAGAAGTTTCTGCACTGAAATCTAACCTGCCACTTAAAATGTAAATTCTAGTTAAGTAGAAGGCTTCTAGTTAAGGATTAGGAGAGACTGAATAAAGCGACAGTAAATTAATGATTGTCCAGGTGAAGAGGTGAGTGGGGTAGAAATTAATGGGTTAGTCTGGGGTCTGGGAATCATATGTGGCAGTCATCCAGAGAATGGGGTACACTACAACTCTCCAGGGGGGTAAATTTTGATTAGTAGTGAGCCATGATATAGTATTTGAAAAATGAGCCTTACTAAATATTGTGGCAGATGAAAATCAAAGTGGGAGTTACTGGTTATGAATGATGCTCTGCTGTTGATTGGGCACATTCCTGGGACCTCTAAAAAGGCTTTGTGCACAGTGCCTGTTTGTAAGAAGGAAGGCAGTGACTTGTCATCCCTGGACAGCCTGGGAAGAACCCTCTGCCCATCATCCGCATGGAACAGAAGAGAGGAATTGTTGCTGTGTCCTGGAAGGACTGACGAGCCATCTTACTGGACTCTCTCAGAGTATAGGAATAGGACACGCTTTTTAGGAAATTCAATTAACTATGTTTGTAAATGGGCTTAACTATTTAAGGGAATTCAATTTGTTTAGTTTAGCCATTAATTGAACATTAATCAAAGACCATGAAAAGCAATAGTCTCTATTTTTAAAGTGGTTTTCCATTTATAAATAGAATAATAAAATGGGTAATTGAATGTAGCTGGGTGTTTAGATTTGTCTGGCAGGTAACCAGAGAATAACGAGGACAATCCGGGTTGGAAGGGAAGAGTTATTAAAATAAGATCCTTCTTGAAGGGAGATACCAGTCTTCTTTCCTAACCTGCCTCCATGGGCAGGAAGGGAATAGGGAGGAATGTTGAGTTCATAGATTATGTCAGTGGCTTAGTATCCAGCTAAATATTAAAATGGTGCCTGGGTTATCACCAATACCATGCTTAGAATTGGACGGAATAAGCCGCAATTTCCTTCAGAAAGAATTCTAAAGCTAGGCTTGTTTCATTTGAATTTGGGTTCATGATTTTTACCATGTGTCCAACTCACTCTGTGTTTAGCAGTGTGACTAGGATAAGAACAGTCTGGGCACCTGGATCCTTTAAGAGAATTCTGGTCCAGTTCTTCCTGAGTTTTTAAAGAGGTAGCTCCTGGCAGGTCAAAAGTTTTAAGCAAAAGACGGCATTCACTCATTCATTCAGTCAGTAAGTCAGTGAATTTCTATTGAATGTCTATAGGATGAAGCAGGGCTTTGGATTCCCTAAAGAACTTAAAGATAACACAAATTGGCATCCTGTCCTCAGGAACTTAGTGAGGGAAATAAGCCCTTTCTAAAAATAATAATACAATTGTTTTGTGGCATAAGAAAAAAGCAAATATCTTTACTGATGTCTTATGTGTCAGGCAATGTGCTCTATCACCTTGCCCATGATATCTCCTCAAATCCTCACAAAACTCTGTGAGGTAGATTTTACTGGAAATGGGCAAAAATCAGATTAAGGAAAAAACTTATTAGGGAATATGGGCGCCAACTTTGCCCAACACGGGAGTATGAAGAAGAGTGGATCACTAAGTGTAGAAAGGTAAGTTGGAGACCAGGATGTAAGGGCCTTTGGATACCCAAAGAGAGTTTGGGCTTTGTTCCCTAGTAAATGGACACGTTCAAGTGTTTTGAAAGGAAAAGTCAAGAATGATCAGGACAGTGCTCTTGAGAGCGGCCGCTGGAAGCCTGTGTAGGCCAGACAGGCATGTGATGTGACCTTGATGAGTCAGGTGAACCTCTCTTGGTATCTGCATCTAAATAAACTAAGTGGGGCATGTGTCCTTGTGCCTGCACAGGCTTGGGGATGAGGAACAAAGAGTTAGCCTGCTCCCTGTTACTCGGGAGGACAGAACTGAAAAAGGGTAGACTGTGGACAGACAAGGCTTCAGGTGTACAAAGAGAAAAAAGCTTGTAGTCAGAGACTTTGGTTTCAACCCCAGTTCTAGGTATTCTGGAGCAATTTACTTATATAACCCTGCTGAGCCTTTGATTCCTTATGTTAAAAGGGGGATAATAACACTTAACTTAATGAGTGGTTATGAGGATTGAATGAGACACAGGACCGAGTCTTTGGAAGAGACCATCAGAAAAGCAGGGAACTGCTGCTAGGAGAAAGATTTTGAGTGGTGGGCTGCTCTCTGAGTTTGTATGTTCCTTGTTACCAGGTGAATTCAAGCAGGGGCTTACAAGGAGGCTATTTGTCAGGAATGCTAGAGAAGGGCTCCTTGCATCCAATAGGGGTTGCATCAGATGAACTTTGGGGTCTATTTCAAGTTCTATTTTTTTTTAAAGATTTTATTTATTTTTTTGACAGAGAGAGATCACAAGTAGGCAGAGGCAGGCAGAGAGAGAGGGGGAAGCAAATCCCCATTGAGCAGAGAGCCCGGTGTGGGGCCCGATCCTAAGACCCTGAGATCATGACCTGAGCCGAAGGCAGAGGCTTTAACCCACTGAGGTCCCCGGGCGCCCCTCAAGTTCTATTTTTGTTACTCTCTGCAGGGTTTCTCCTGCTTTCAAAATGTTCCTCTCCCCACCCATACCCCACAGTGTTAGTATCTGGCACAACTCATAGATACTAAAGGTAAGGCTAACCATAGGAAGAACTAGATGGATAATAGATATCTAGACCTACAGAGCTAATTAGTGTTGAAACCACAGGAGTTGTAAATGGACTTTTCCATTAAGCCAGCTAGAATCCAAGATAGTGGGGAAATTCCGGATGTCTGCTCATCAGGCATCCTACATTGTTCTAATACTTTGGGGCTTCTCCAAGATACCCAGAGGTCAGTATACATATGCGTACTTTTTTTTTTTTTTTAATGAACCATTATGTTGAAGGCTAAACGTAGAAAAGAGAAGCTCTAACTCTTGTTAAAGGGGAGCAGAAGAGAGTGCGGGGAGGAGGCTGAAATCTTACCCACTGGTTCCTTCTCATCCACCCTGAAACCCCTGGTTTGAACATTACTGTTCCAGCCCCGGCCTGTTTTCAGCTTTCCTCTTGTCTTTTTTGCTTTCTGGACTCTGATGGCAGCTGTTATCACTCCAGCTGCAGAGGGGATGGGAGGCAACTTCCTGTTATTCTATCCTGCCATCCCTGTGGGGGTGGGACATTCCCTCCCCCATTTGCTGTCGGTTGTAGAATGTGAGCCTAGATGCAGCCCTCTTGTGACTTTAGGCTGAAAGAATGACTGGTAGCCACCAGGCCACTGTTCAAAGGCATCTGGGGAGCAGAGCAGACAACAGGCACTACTGACAAGTGTGTCCCTGACTGAGGGAAGGGAAGGATGAGTGGCTAAGAGGCAGGTTAAGTGGTTTGTGCAGAATATAAGTTAAGGGTTATTGCATGAATGATGGGAGAGGAGGAATAGGGAAGGATTCTGGTGAATGTATGAGAGAGGGCTATGGTTTCTGGCTGTGAGATTATTTGGGTTCTGGGTACATTAAGGAATGTTGGGGGGTCAAGGTGATATGATGATCCATTTTTCTGTAGTCCTATATTTTTAGTGAGTCTTTTCTTTGAACTGGGTGTAAAGAATACAAAGAGGATTAAGCACTGAGCTTGCTTAATCCTGTGAGAAGATAAGGAAATATATAAAACTGGACATATTTAACCATGTTTATACCTCTGGACAATCTCAATAAACCTTACAGTTACTTTTGATGTATTATCAGCCCCCCCCTTTTTAAAAAGATTTTATCCATTTATTTGACAGACAGAGATCACAAGTAGGCAGAGAGAGTGAGGAAGGGAAGCAGGCTCCCTGCGGAGCAGAGAACCCGATGTGGGGCTTGATCCCAGGACCCTGGGACCAGGACCCGAGCCATAGGCAGAGGCTTTAACCCACTGAGCTACCCAGGCACCCCTATCAGCCCCATTTTATAAAGGAGGTGATCAAGGTTTCTGATGGAAAGTTTTAGTGACTCACCCAGTTAGGCAGCAAGTAAGTGCCAGAACTGGGCAATGGACTCCAAGCTCTTTTACTGTCCACTATAGCACACACGGAGGGCTAGACTGAGTTAGGCTTTGACAGAAGGGCAAGACTTCACACACAGAAGAGCAGGGATTCCAGGTAGGACAGAAGGTGAGAATCAAGCAGGGATCTGTGATAGACCAGTTTGATTATAGTAGAATGTTTCGCTGGAGTGAAGTAGGAGATGAGGTGGGAAAGATAAATACAAAAGATGCTAGGGAGAGTTTTAACCCACTGAGCTACCCAGGTACCCCTTGCTAGGGAGAGTTTTAAATGGCTAGCTAAGAACTGCAGGGAAAGGGGGCCTGATTTAGAGGGGAAGATGTTGATGTCAAAACCAAACAGTATTTTAGAAAACTCATTTGGTGGTGATGCATAGAAAGACCTAGAGGTGGGGAAAAATGGAGTCAGAAATATATTAGGAGGTTGGAATAGCACAGGTCTGACAAGCAGCATAGTGGTGGTAATAGAATATAGATCTGAGAGGGCAGAGTGCTCGCTTCAGCAGCACATATACTGAGAGGGCAGAGGCCTGGGTCTGTGGATTTTTTTCAGCATTATGGTGTTTGAATGAGTGTCCATTGTGAGCAATTGCCACTGTAAAGAGAAAAAAATGGTTGGTGGGGGTGTCAATGGATTTTGGTTTCAGCCCCAGTTCTGGAGGTTCTGGAGTAACTTACTTAACATTATGTGGCTGAACCTTTGATTCTTTATGTTAAAGTGGGGCTAATAACATTTTACAGGATGGTTGTGAGGATCAAGTTTGATCAATGTTTGACTCTGTGCATCTGTCTACAGTCTTTGGCAGCCTGGTGAAATGTGGGAGATGTTGTCATCAATGAAAACAAACAAACAATAGAAACCAACAGAAAGCCAATAGTTAATTCACTACATTTCCAGAAGGTAATGGATAATATGTTATCTAATATAAATAGAACCATGGTTCACCATTCAGTTCTGCCTTGGATCAGATATTGGGCAAATTGAAAGAACTGTCTCCTGAGAATCATTCTGTTCTGTTAGCCAAGGGGATTATACAGCATGATACCCGTCAAGAGTAAATGTTAGTTAATTCTTAATTGATAGCTCAGCCACTGCAATTGGCTCCATTCTACAGTAATTATTCTCATGTGGCTAGTTCAAGTCAATTGTGAGATTCGCCCCCCCGCCCCGCCCCCCTTCAGAAGTATATGAAAGCAACAGCCTTAAGGTACTTAGAAAGGTAAACAGTGATTTTTCTTCGGAGATTCAATTTTATTTGTCCAAAAGCTCGGGTGCTGTGATTCTCACCACTAAAAGCAAAAGCAGCACATGGCTGATAACGCCACCAGTTAACAATTCAGAGCTGGGTCGCGGTTTCCAGGATTCTCTTCCAAATCTTTCCGGAGCTTTTGAAGTTCTCAATTCCCCATCTAAGGGAACACCCAGCAGCCCCAAGATAAAAGGGCAAGGAGAGAGCTGGCGACTTCCTTTATTTGCATGACTTAAAGCTAGCCATTTTCGGCCCCACGCGCCCGCCGCGGGACTCGTACTTGCCCGTGACACAGAGGCAATTGTTTTTCCCTAGAAAGGGGGCTGGGGTGGGTTAGTTTCGTTTCCGCTCTGGTTGGTAGTAAATGCGCCGAGATTAGTTCAAAACACGACCCGCAAGGCTCTTCCCCCATACCATCACCTCCTTTTCTTAGAGACAGCAGGAAAGGCAGCAACAACCCCCCAACCACCACCCACTCCCAGCCCCTGTCTGGCTCCGCGAGGAATGTATAAAATTAGTTGCCTCCTTTGACTGGCGGCCCTCCGGCCCAATCGGCGTGCGCCCGGGCGCGGCCGGCCCCACCCCCTTGCGAACGCTCTTTGGCTAATTCCCGCGGGGAGGGAGGAGAGAAGGCGAGTGGGAGGGGGGAGGAGGAGGTACCTGGAACTGGGAGTGATGTCAGCTCTCAGCTCGGTGCCTGCCCGGATTCCTGACATGGTGTAGGGCCGGCGGGGTGCGGAAAGCGGGAGCGGGACGGGAAAGGGTTCGGGCTGAGAGCCTGCGGCGAGGTCGCCGCGCCCGGGCTTTGGACTCAGACGGAAGGTGAACCAGAACTTTTGGAAGTAGTGCCGGCGGCTCTTCACCCCCCAGGTAAGGGCGTTTGGCTAGTCTCTGAGACCGGAGGGAAGGGGCACCGTTGTGTGGTTGCAGCTGGGTGTTGCAGCTGCTCCTCCTCTTCCCCGGCTCGATTTCCTTTCCAGCTCACTCCTGTTTCCCGGGGGGAACGGGAACTTTTGAGGGGGGAGAGGGCTTAACTCCTGGGGCTCCCAACTAGCACATATGTGAAAAGTACCTCCACGGTGGACATGTAAGGTATTGTCTGTGTCCTTAGACCCCCACACCGAGGTCTCCCCGATTAGAGAACGTGTGTGTGTGTGTGTGTGTGTTGGGGGGCGGTATTTAAAAATGTCACAAGTTTATAAAATTTCGACTCAAAAATTATGCCCCTTGAGAGAGAACGAAAGGTTTGTATTTTTTTTAGTTTTCCTGTGGCCTGTTAACACGGTGATTTAAATGAAAGAGTATCATTGTTATTCTTAATATTCTTATATATCAATGTAAAAATGTCCTCTTATACGGTCTAGTCAGGATGTGAGAAATTCACTTGGGGTGTATTAATTATGAGCTGTGGGAAAACTCGTCTCTTGGGGGCACACTTCTAAAACTCCAACTCCTTTTCGCTCTGACATTTTAACAGAATCTCTTTCATGGCCAACTGTGATCTGGAGGGGTTAGGAAAGCTGCTGAGATATTCAGATCTTCTCCCTGTGGCTGCCTGAGACAAGGAAGAAGGCTGGTAGTTGCGTTTTCAAGGATCATATTTGGAAAAGAGAGTTTTCACAGGGAAATGGGGTGGAAGGCGGGGCATACAAACTCCTAATTAGAGGAGCACGGCTTTTTCAACATGTGAGACCCAAAACAAATCCTTCCTTTCAACAAGAAGTGCAGAGAGAGAAGAAGAACTTGATTAATGTCCAAGTTTGGAAGTTAGGAAAACCAGTTAGCTGTTGGGAGGAAAAGATATTTTGAGAAGTGGAAGTATAGAATTCTGATTTTTGTTTATTTCCTGTTTGAAACCTTTTTCCTGTTGGGAGATCTTGTGTGCCCAGGTCAGCCAGTTGGTTGTGATTGACTTTCTGGGGAACAGAATTAACTCCATAAACTGATTCAGAACCCTCACTTATCAGTGCTTGAGGCTCTTTCTTTTGGAGAAGAAGAAAAAAAAAAACCACCAGGTATGGGCTAATACTTGGGGGTCAAGTTTCCCTTTTCATTCATCACTGTTCCTCGGCAGTGAAGATACTTCTGTTGCCAGGTGAATTGTGAACTTTATCGGGATGCAAAAGCTGCATCCCAGGTGCCTTGAATGAAAGAGAATTTCCAGGAGGTGAGGAAAGAAAGGAAAGACACATTACGTCTTATAAACCCATGGAGAGAAATAGGAAAACAGGACTTCATAGACCGGGTTCTCCATCTTTCTAGCTGATGACAGTCAGATTTCAGAGCTAGAAAGAAGTGTTTTGTTTTGCTGTTGTTTATAAAACACCTGGGTCTGTATCATTCTTGGTTCTTGAAAAAATTTAGTACAGGGTGGATAAGGAGCAGTCTTTATGCAAAGGGAAAAGTTAAGGCCATTTTAATTTTGGTGTGTTTGGGGGCTAAGAAATAGCAGTTGCTTAATGGCTGTGAAATGGGTCTTTTCTATTTATGTTCCATGGGAAGTACATAAAACATATTGTATTTTCCAGTGTACTTTTTCAGTGAGAAACAGGAGGTAATGTAGAATTCCTGGGGGCTAATGTGAGCTCACTGGAGCCTTGGTTGATAGAGTGTTCAAAGTGCAGTTTGTAATCACCAGTCAAGTAAAGAGCGTCTTTACGGTGTTGCATCGATGTGCCAAATTCTAGTTTACGCTTTCTTTAAGGGAAACTAGTCCTGGATTAGAGACTTGAATATTCTAATGCTTTAAATTTCATTCGCAGTTTGAATAATAACACTTATGTACTTAATTTTAACAATATTTATTTCCCTTTCTCTGTGTTTATAAGGCAGATATGGTATAGTAAAACAAAGTACTTTTAAAAGACAGAATTTGAAAGATAAATTGAGTCACTGAGAAGGGTAAGATCAGGTTTTGGTTAAATTCTCTCTAGCCAGCAACTCTCATACTTCCAATAGGCTACTTTAAAAAAAAATTGGAGGGGCGCCTGGGTGGCTCAGTGGGTTAAAGCCTTCAGCTCAGGTCATGATCTCAGGGTCCTGGGATGGAGCCCCACATCAGGCTCCCAGCTCAGCAGGGAGCCTGCTTCCCTTCCTCTCTCTGCCTGCCTTTCTACCTACTTGTGATCTGTCAAATAAATAAATAAAAATTTTAAAAAAAGGATGATCTGGCCTTTGTGGGCAGGTAGATGTTGACTTGAAATGAAGGGTACAATGTAGTTCCAGATCAATAGTGCCTAATTTCAAGGGCATCATAGACATTTTTTGGGAACAAGTTCATTGAGGGAGAGCGTAATTGCTTATGTAGTCTTTTTGTTACTCACTGTACCAGCATGAGATAAATGAGAACAAGGTCACTTTTTCCCTCTTACCAACTAGCTGACTCCTTGTTAAAAACATGCCTTTCATATTCAGGAAATATTTGTATTTTTATAGTTAATTTAGATTATCTTGGTAGTTTGTGATATTAAAATTAACTTGTTGAGTTTTTCATCTTCCATTTAAAAAGGTTCCCAGGGTGCCTGG
Source organism: Taxidea taxus jeffersonii (assembly GCA_003697995.1). Classification (NCBI taxonomy): domain Eukaryota; kingdom Metazoa; phylum Chordata; class Mammalia; order Carnivora; family Mustelidae; genus Taxidea; species Taxidea taxus. Next base: position 42,020 of record RCUC01143482.1, on the reverse strand, counting down.
GTGGCTCAGTTGGTTTCGATTCACATCATGATCTCGGGATCCTAGGATCAAGCCCCACACTGGGCTCCCCACTCGGTGGGGAGTCTCGTTGGAATTCTCTCTCTCCCTCTCCCCTCTGACCCGTGCTCACTAGCTCTTCAAAAAAGATTCTCAAATTCCAAATAGCACATTGTTCAAACTATTAACTGAAGAAGACTTCATTCATCTGATTCTATCTTTTCAAAGATATTATTACATTTCTGACCTGATCTGAATTACCTTTTCAAAACAAGGAGTGAAAGAATGACTATTCATTTATACTTGGGTGTGTGTCTTGATTCTTTTTTTTTTTTTTTAAAGATTTATTTATTTATTTGACAGACAGAGATCACAAGTAGGCAGAGAAGCAGGCAGAGAGAGAGGAAGGGAAGCAGGCTCCCTGTCAAGCAGAGAGCCCGATGTGGGGCTCGATCCCAGGACCCTGGGATCATGACCCGAGCCAAAGGCAGAGGCTTTAACCCACTGAGCCACCCAGGCGCCCCTTGATTCTTTATTAAAGAAATACTCCTTCAAAGTGGAAAGATAGGCAAGAGATATTGCATAATGATGGCTTTTTTATTCCCAGAGATTTCCCTAGAAAGCCGTATTAGTTCTGAAATTAAGAAAAAAAAGTCACAATTGAGCAGCCAATCATGAAATATTTCAACGAGCTGGGATTATTATTATTATTATTATTTTTAGCTGTGGTTGAACAGATGGGTATAAGTATGAGATGCAAAGCTGTCGAGAATAGTGACACTGGGTGTTGTTTGGGGATAAATGGAACAAAGTGTCTTTTGGCCACCAGTTCCCTTCAACTAAAGGTTGATAATTTCACAGTTAAATCAGTCATCAAACTGTCCAAAAATGGACACAGTCCAAAAACTGCTCTGGGCTTGTGCAGTTGCTTCAGCTCTAGTGTATTATGCCATTTTGTTTTCCTCAAACTCCTCACCATGCATGTCAGAACCTTTTTCCTAGTCAAAAAAGCCAAGAGCTTTTGTCACATATATTACAACCACAGAGACCGATGCTTTATTCATTGGAGGTAATGGCTTAAAAAAAACCAAACTGAACCAACCCACCCTACGAAAAATACAAAGACTCTTCTATTCTTTTACGCTGTTTATTTTATTTTATTTTTAAAGATTTTATTTATTTATTTGACAGGCAGAGATCACAAGTGGGCAGAGAGGCAGACAGAGAGAGAGGAGGAAGCAGGCTCCCTGCTGAGCAGAGAGCCCGATGCCGGGCTCGATCCCAGGACCCTGGGATCATGACCCGAGCTGAAGGTAGAGGCTTTAACCCACTGAGCCACCCAGGTGCCCCTACGCTGTTTATTTTAAATCTTGTCATTATTGATGCCAGTTTGGCGTAAGTGGACGACAATGTTTGAAAAGGCCAAGTGGTGAGGATTACTTTTGCTTTAATATTTTTTTCCATTTTGAAGGATCTAAAATGCCAAACAACTAGATTTTAGATTAAAAAGTGGGCTCCCTCAGGAGTTTGAAGTTTGCACACTTGTTAGTCACCTTTGTTGGGGAGAGGAGGGTCTGAGTGAAATGTGTACCGGTCTATACCCATTGAAGATCTTGTATTTCTGAAATGTGGCTTTGGACCCTGAGTGTGGTCCTGGTGGGTGTGGTGTCACAGTTTGTGACTGGACTTGGGTTTTGTGTCTCCCCAGAACTTGCTGTGACTCACATTTTGACTGGCCCACATGCAAATTCTTGTTTTTGTTGGCAAGTGTAATGAGTTAAGAATAGAAGGATCATTTGGTGGTTTTTGTACAGGGGTGTACCTAAAAATGTCCAAGACTGAAGGAATTGTACAAACTTGAATTGTAGTCAACATCAGTCATGCTGGCAAAGGCTCATGGCTCCACTGTGAATCCTGGAGGAAGAAGATCAAGTACTGTAATGTTTGGGGCTGGCTGTAGATTTCATGGACACCCCCTGATCTCCAGAGGAAGGCTAGGTGTTCTCACATCTCTCTTAAATTTGGGAAATCAAGCATTTGACATAAAATAGATGCAAGTTCAGGAGAGAAGGTGTGCTGATTCCGTGTGTGTGTGTGTGTGTGTGTGTGTTAACAAGGGCAGACTTAATTTTACCTGATAGGAGAGCGTAAAGATGCTGTTTTCATCGATAAGCCCATTCATAAAGGAGTGGCCAAATTTTTTAAATAAAGATTTTATTTATTTATTTGATAGAGACAGCACAAGCAGGCAGAGGGAGAGAGTGTAGACTCTCTGCCGAGCAAGGAGTCTGACGTGGGACTTGATCCCAGGACCCTGGGATCATGACCTGAGTGGAAGGCAGCCACTTAACTGACTGAGCCACCCAGGCATCCTAGTGGCCAAATTCTTTAGGCAAGCAAGGAGGTTCTTGGGAAGAAAGAGGAGGTCCAATGGGAAGGGTGTTAATTCTTTCATGCTATGCATGTAGTACTCTACCATATTGCTAAAGACGCCTACGTTATCTTATATCTCTATATGTAGGATCTAGCTCGCAGGATCCAGTCCTTTCTTGCTGGCTTTTTGTCACCTTTCTCTCTATAATACTTGTACAGATGTCATCTCACCAACAGAGTTTTGAAGTTTTTTCGAGGACAGTTTATGGAGTTGACTTTATTTGGGAGAAAGTGAAAACAAGGCTAGAACTCGATGGCCTACTTTCTTAATATTCTAACTTGTTGGTGTAGCTGCCGTTTTGCATAAGTCATGTTTCTGTGACCATTATCTGTGTCTAAAGATGCTGCTGCTTATAACAACACATAGTAGAGGGTTTTATTTTGTCTGAATCAGAATTTGGACACGCTCTACTATTCTTTATGAATGATAGAAGAGTCCAGTAAGCCTGTAGGATCTCCTCTATATTAACTGGGAAGTGAGTGAGTGGGAGGAAGGGAAACGGTGGAGGACTCTGAGGGACACTCCCACTGAACCTGTGAGATGGTCAGAATGATTTGTGTGAAGTCACCTGGTTCTCTGTTTTTCTTCTGGGTCAGCTGCTATGGATTCTTTCACACCCCCCATCGGTTTTTAAGGTTGTGCAACCAGAAAGCTTCTAAATAGGGAATTAAGATTTTTTCAATGCTTTTTTTCTCCCAGAGTACCTTTATTCTCTAGGGTGACTTGTGTTCTATGTCGCCATATGGGGCAGACCCAGCTAGATGCCACCAGAATCCATCCCACTGATGTCTTCCCTAGAGCTAACCCCATTTTGTTTAATTTACCACCGTGGCCAGTTTGGGGAAAGAAAAAAAAAAAAAAAAAAAAAACTTAATTTTTCCAGAATCCCCTGTAGGTGTCTAAGTGCTGTAGTCTTGGCCAATGGGATGGAAGTAGGTGGGTTGGGCTCCCTACCTACTTTCAAAAGCTCTTATAAGAGGATGGTCTCTCTGAGCTCACCTTTTGGACTTTATGCTTTTTTCCTCCTTGGAACATGAAGGCTGTTTTCTTTTTTAAGATTTTATTTCTTTATTTGGGAGAGATTGAGAGAGAGAGAGAGAGACAGAGCATGAGCAGGGGGAAGAGGCAGAGGGAGAGAGAGAAGCAGACTCCCCACTGAGCAGGGAGCCTGCTGAATCCCAGGGCCCTGAGATCATGACCTGAGCTGAAGGCTGACGCTTAACCGACCGAGCCACCTAGGCGCCCGTGAAGGCTGTTTTCTAAGTGGAGAAGCCATCTTGTGACCAAGCACAAGAAGCTTAAGGGTTAAGTAGGCTGTTGGCATTTTGGAACTGCTATACCAGACGGTGTCTGCCCATTTCTTGACTTTCTGGGAGAAAAAGAAAATCTCTATTTGGTTAGACCACAGAAGTTGGGTCTGTTACTTGTAGCCAAATGTAATCGTGTGTCTAAATTTTAAAAAGTCATAGTTCATCTTTTCTCTAAGAGTTGAAAAGCAGCATTCTGTATAACAAAAGAGGGGTCAGTCTAAAGCCACACAGACCCTCAGCTTGAATCCTGGCTTTGTTATTTATTATAATCTAGTATTGGCAAATGATTTAACTTCTCCGAGTCTTGGTTTTCCTGTCTTTAAAATGGTGGTGCTGAAATTTGTCTCATAGAATTTTTAAATATTTTTTTAAAATTTATTTATTTATTCATTCATCAGAGAGAGAGGCACAGCGAGTGAGGGAACACAAGCAGGGGGAGTGAGAGAGGGAGAAGCAGGCTTCCCGTTGAGCAAGCAGCCTGATGTGGGGCTCGATCCCAGAACGCTGGGATCATGACCTGAGCTAAAGGCAGACGCTCAATGACTGACCCGCCCCTGTCTCATAGAATTTTTAGAAATAATTTCAAAATAGTTAGAAATTATCAATAGAAATAATAATGGCGCATTAGGCACAGAGGCACATTAGGCACAAATGGTGGCAGGTACTCCTGAGGGAGAGTGTAATGGGGAGCCTGTAGAGGATGAGGCAAGTAATTTAACTTCTAGTAGGTTCTCAGTAAACACAGATTAAAGGACTAAATGGTATATTAGCTTTATAGCTGTAACCACTTGCCTGCATGTAATTGCCATTCCGCCAGTGCCCATCTCTTCTCCTCAGCCCTAACCACCTACACCAGAATACTTGGAGCTCTTCTGTCTTCCAACTTTGTTTGAAAGAGGATGTCCTTATGAAAAATTTATTTGCTATAGCCTGGAGATGAAGGGTGTGGACTCCAGAATCAGATAGTGTAGATTAGAATCTCTTGTCCCTATTGGCTTTGTGCTTTTGTCTTCTGTGAAATGGGAATACTTGGGTGGTTATGAGGACTAAATATGATAATATATGTGTTTAAGGAATTCTTGGCCTTGGAATGAGGTCTTCTTGCAGATGCAAGAACAAAACATAGCCTTTACCCTTGAGAATATTCACATATGGGAGATGAGGGCAGAAAGGAAATGGCCCTCCCTACACATAACCATAATAAAAAACAGATTTGGACTACTGTTTAGCTGTCAAAATGGTTGGAAAAAAATGTTGACTTATAGTATATCTGTTATATATTAAGAAAAACAGCCAAGCAGTTCTGTATAGTTTATATTTGTTAATACATGAAAAATTATTAAATGGGTGATTCTTGGGAGCCAAGCATGGCAGGGAAGATGAAAGGGGCTTTAATTTTTTAAAAAAGCATATTAATGTTTATTTTATAACAGTCATGCATTAGTCTTGAAATATAAAAAGAATTAAAGTTCAAAAAATCAGTTTGTTGGGTCTTTGGGAGGTAGGTGTGGGAAGATCAGATGAGGTAGATTAGTCACTCGAATAAAGGGTTGAGTTAGGTGGGATTCCCTAAAGGAGGTGGGATTTGAATGAGTCTTGAAGGAGTAGGAGATTTTGAGGAGGCAACGGTGGGAGCCTGTGGCAGAGAGAGATGAGCATGCTGGGCTTTGCTGTAAAATGTAGAGTGTAGTGAAATTAATTTTAGAGAAAGATAAGGTACAGAGATCCATATTAAGAGATGTAATGGAGTCGGCCCTTAAAGGGTTAAGAGAGTGACAAGATTATGTTTTAAATGAGATTTTTTTTAAAGGTGGGGAGAATTATAAAAATTACGTTATAAAGATGACTTCAGAAATAGTATGTTGGATGTTATTGGAATATAAGTGGTGAGGGGTGGGGAGAGGCAAAACACCATTAATCAAGAAAGGCATCAGGGTTCATGGATAGCTCAGTCAGTTAAGCATCTGACTCTTGGTTTTTGGCTCAGGTCATGATCTCAGGATCCTAAGATTGAGCCCCATGTTGGGCTGCATCCTCAGTGCAGAGTCTGCTTGGGATTTGTTCCCTCTCCTTCTGCCCCTCCCACCACTTGCGTGTGTGCGCGGGCTCTCTCTTTCTCTTTCTCGCTCTCAAATAAAATAAATAAAATCTTTTTTTTTAAGATTTTATTTATTTATATGACAGAGAGAGAGAGAGATCACAAGTATGTGGAGAGGCAGGCAGAGAGAGTGGGGGAAGTAGGCTCCCTGCTGAGCAGAGAGCCTGATGCGGGGCTCGATCCCAGGTCCCCGAGATCATGACCTGAGCTGAAGGCAGAGGCTTTACCCACTGAGCCACCCAGGTACCCCTAAAATAAAAAAATCTTAAAAAAAAAATGTCACACAAGTGAAAGTTGAGTTTTTTTTTTTTTTTAATTTTTATTTATTTGTCAGAGAGAGAGGGAGAGAAAGCTAGCGAGCACAGGCAGACAAAGTGGCAGGCAGAGGCAGAGGAAGAAGCAGGCTCCCTGCCGAGCAAGGAGCCCGATGTGGGACTCGATCCCAGGACGCTGGGATCATGACCTGAGCCGAAGGCAGCTGCTCAACCAACTGAGCCACCCAGGCATCCCGAAAGTTGAGTTTTAATGGGAAGTAGGATGAATTAAGAATTGAACACCTGGGGTTGGAGATTCTGTCATGACCCATAATAACTTACCTTTTTCTTATCATTATATAAATGGGTAAAGTAATAGCACCTGTCTTACTAGGTTTTTAGAATGACAGTAACAATAATAGTAATAGTTAATGCTTACACACACTTGGTATGTACCAAGCACTGCTCTAAGCACCTTACATACTTTAACTTGGATTTAATACCTACATCAGCCCAAAGAAAAGGTATTATTATTATTCCTATACTACAGATGAATCTGAGCCACAGAGAGGCTAGATGAATTTCCCTAGATTGTGCCTGTTGGACACAGTATTTTTTTTATTTAAATTCAATTAATTAACATAAAATGTATTATTAGTTTCAGAGGTAGAGGTCAGTGATTCATCATCAGTCTTACATAATACCCAGTGCTCATTATATCACATGACCTCCTTAATGTCCATCACCCAATTACCCCATCCCTCTACCCACCTCCCTCCAGCACTCTCAGTTTGTTTCCTATGATTAAGTCTCTTGTGGTTTGTCTCCCTCTCTGATTTTGTCATGTTTTATTTTTTCCTCTCTTCCCCTATGCTTCCCTGTTTGGTTTCTCAAATTTCCATGTGAGTGAGATCATATAATTGTCTTTCTCAGATTTATTTCCCTTAACATAATACCCTCTAGTTCTATCCACATTGTTGTAAGTGGCAAGGTTTTATTTTCTTTGATGGCTGAGCAGTATTCCAGTGTGTGTGGGGTGTGTGTGTGTGTGGCTGGGTGGGTGTATATAATTGATGGACATCTGGGCTCTTTCCATAGTTTGGCTACTGTGGACATTGCTGCTATAAACATTAGGGCGCAGGTACCCCTTTGGATTACTGCATTTGTATCTTTGGGGTAAATACCCAGTAATGCAGTTGCAGGTTTATAGGGTAGGTCTGTTTTCAACTTTTTGAGGAACCTCCATACTGTTCTGCAGAGTGGCTGCCCCAGCTTGCATTCCTACCAACAGTGTAAGAGGGTTCCCCTTTCTCTTCATCCTTACCAACACCTGTCATTTCCTGGCTTGTTAATTTTAGTCATTCTGACTGGTGTGAGGTGGTAGCTCATTGTAGTTTTGATTTGTATTTCCCTGATGCCATGTGATGTTGAGCATTTTTTCATGTGTCTGTTGGCTGTTTGGATGTCTTTGGAGAAATGTCTGTTCATATCTTCTGCCCATTTCTTGACTGGATTTTTTGTTCTTTGGGTGTTGGGTTTGATAAGTTCTTTATAGATTTTGGATACTAGCCCTTTATCTGATATGTCATTTGCAAATATCTTCTCCCATTTTGTCAGTTGTCTTTTGGTTTTGTCTCCTGTTTCCTTTGCTGTGCAAAAGCTTTTTAACTTGATGAAGTCCCAGTAGTTCATTTTTGCCTGTGAAGACATGTCTAACAAGAAGTAGCTGTGGCCAAGGTCACAGAGGTTGCTGCCTGTGTGCTCCTCTAGGATTTTGATGGATTCCTGCCTCACATTGAGGCGTTTCATCTATTTTGAGTCTGTTTTTGTGTAGCTTGTAAGGAAATGGTCCAGTTTCATTCTTCTGCATGTCCAATTCTCCCAATACCATTTCTTGAGGAGACTGTCTTTTTTCCATTGGGTATTCTTTCCTACTTTGTCAAAGATTAGGCAACCATAGAGTTGAGGGTCCATTTCTGGGTTCTCTGTTCAGTACCATTTATCTGTGTGTCTGTTTTTGTGCCAGTACCATACTGTCTTACTGATGACAGCTTTGTAATAGAGCTTGAAGTCCAGAATTGTGATGCCTCCAGATTCGGTTTTCTTTTTCAGAATTACTTGGGTATTCAGGGTCTTTTCTGGTTCCATACAAATTTAGGATTGTTTGTTTTAGCTCTGTGAAAAATGTTGATGGTGTTTTGATAGGGATTACATGGGATGTGTAGATTGCTTTGCGTAGCATAGACATTTTAACAATATTTGTTCTTCCAGTCCATGAGCATGGAATGTTTTTCCATTTCTTTGTGTCTTCCTCAATTTCTTTCATAAATGTTCTGTAGTTTTCAGAGTACAGATCCTTTTACTTCTTTGGTTAGGTTTATTTCTATGTATCTTATGGTTTTTGGTGTAATTGTAAATGGGATCGACTCTTTAATTTCTCTTTCTTCTGTCTCATTGTTACTGTATAGAAATGCAACTGATTCATGTGCATTGATTTTTATATCTTGCCACGTTGCTGAATTCCTGCATGAGTGCTAGCAATTTTGGCTTGGAGTCTTTTGGGTTTTCTACATAGAGTATCGTATCATCTGCAAAGAATGGAGTTTGACTTCCTTGCTGATTCAGATGCCTTTTATTCCTTTTTGTTGTCTGATTGCTGAGGCTAGGACTACCGTGTTGAAGAATAGTGGTGAGAGTGGACATCCCTGCTGTGTTCCTGACCTTAGGGGAAAAGCTCTCAGTGTTTCCTCATTGAGGATGATAGGATGATATTTGCTGTGGGTTTTTCATAGAAGGCTTTTATGATATTGAAGTATGTTTCCTCTATCCCTGTACTGCAGAGTTTTTCTCAAAAGAGGTTGTTGTATTTTGTCAAATGCTTTTTCTGTATCTGTGGAGAGGATCATATGGTTCTTGTCCTTTCTTTTATAAATGTGATATATGACATTGATTTGCGGATGTTGAACCACCCTTGCAGCCCAGGAATAAATACCACTTGGTTGTGGTGAATAGGCCCTTTAATGTTCTGTTGGATCCTATTAGCTATATCTTGGTGATAATTTTTGCATCCGTGTTCATCAGGGATATTGGTCTGTCATTCTTCTTATTGGTGAGGTCTTTGTCTGGTTTTGGGATCAAGGGAATGCTAGCCTCCTAGGAAGAGTTTGAAAGTTTTTCTTCCATTCGTATTTTTTGAAACAGCTTTAGAAGAATAGGTATCAATTCTTCTTTAACTGTTTGGTGGATTCTGCTGGGAAGCCATCCGGGCCTGGACTCTTATTTGTTGGGAGATTTTTGATTACTGCTCCACTTTCTTTGCTGATTATGGGTCTGTTCAGGTTATCTATCTCTTCCTGTTTCAGTTTTGGTAGTTTATTATGTCTCTAGGAATGCATCCGTTTCTTCTAGGTTGCCTAATTTGTTAGCATATTGTTGCTCATAATATGTACTTATAATTGTATTTCTTCAGTGTTGGTTGTGATCTCTCTTCTTCCACTCATGACTTTATTTTGATTCTTACTCTTTTCATTTTGCTAAGTCCAGGAAAGGGTTTATCGATTTTATTCTTATTATTTAATAATTAATTATCTTATTCCTTTAAAGAACCAGCTCCTGTTCTACTGTTCTTTTGGTTTCTAGCTCACTGATTTCTGCTCTGATCTTTATTATTTATCTTCTCCTGTTGGATTTAGGGTTTATTTACTGTTCTTTCTCCATCTACTTTAGGTATAAGGTTAGGTTGTGTATTTGAGAAATTTATTGTTTCTTTCTTTCTTTAAAAAAATTTTTTTTCAGTGTTCCAAAATTCATTGTTTCTGCACCACACCTAGTGCTCCATGCAATATGTGCCCTCCTTAATACCGACCACCAGGCTCACCCAACCCCCCACTCCCCTCCCCTCCAAAACCCTCAGTTTGTTTCTCAGAGTCCACAGTCTCTCATGGTTTGTCTCCCCCTCCGATTTCACACAACCCTTCTTCTCTCCATCTCCCAATGACCTCCGTGTTATTTCTTATGCACAAGTAAGTGAAACCATATGATAATTGACTCTCTCTGCTTGACTTATTTCACTCAACATAATCTCCTCCAGTCCTGTCCATGTTGGTACAAAAGTTGGGTAGTCATCCTTTCTGATGGAGGCATAATACTCCATTGTATATATGGACCATATCTTTATCCATTCATCTTTTGAAGGGCATCATGGTTCTTTCCACAGTTTGGCAACTGTGGCCATTGCTGCTATGAACATTGGAAGTACAGATGGCCCTTCTTTTCACTACATCTCTATCTTTTTTTTTTTTTTTTAAGATTTATTTATTTATTAGAAAGAGGGAGCTCAGGCAGATAGAGTGGCAGGCAGAGGCAGAGGGAGAAGCAGGCTCCCTGCTGAGCAAGGAGCCCGATGTGGGACTCGATCCCAGGACGCTGGGATCATGACCTGAGCCGAAGGCAGCTGCTTAACCAACTGAGCCACCCAGGCGTCCCTACATCTATATCTTTGAGGTAAATACCCATAGTGCAATTGCAGGGTCATAGGGTAGCTCTGTTTTTAATTTCTTAAGGAATCTCCACACTGTTTTCCAAAGTGGCTGCACCAACTCACATTCCCACCAACAATGTAAGAGGGTTCCCTTTAATTCCCTTTTCTCCACATCCTCCCCAACACTTGTTTACTGTCTTGTTGATTTTGGCCATTCTAACTGGTGTAAGGTGGTATCTCAATGTGGTTTTGATTTGAATCTCCTGATGGTTAATGATGATGAACATTTTTTCATGTGTCTGCTAGCCATTCTTTGGAGAAGTGTCCGTTCATGTCTTCTGCCCATTTTTTGACATGATTATCTTTTTTGTGTGTGTTGAGTTTGAGAAGTTCTTTATAGATCCTGGATATCAGCCTTTTGTCTGTACTGTCATTTGTGAATATCTTCTCCCATTCCATGGGTTGCTTCTTTGTTTTGTTGACTGTTTCCTTTGCTGTGCAGAAGCTTTTGATCTTGATGAAGTCCCCAAAATTCATTTTTGCTTTTGTTTCCTTTGCCTTTGGAGACATATCTTGAAAGAAGTTGCTGCGGCTGATATCGAAGAGGTTACTGCCTATGTTCTCCTCTATGATTCTGATGGATTCCTGCCTCACCTTGAGGTCTTTTATCCATTTCGAGTTTATTTTGTGTATGGTGTAAGAAAATGGTCAAGTTTCATTCTTCTACATATGGCTGTCCAATTTTCCCAGCACCATTTTTTTCCACTGTATATTTTTTCCTGCTTCGTCGAAGATTATTTGACCATAGAGTTCAGGGTCCATATCTGGTCTCTACTCTGTCCCACTGGAGACCCTTCTTGTTTCTTGAGAAAGGTTTGTATTGCTTTATGCTTCCCTCTTAGGACTGCCTTTACTTCATCCCAAAGGTTTTGAACATTTGTATTTTCATTTTCATTTATTTCCATGAATTAAAAAAAATTCTTCTTTAATTTCCAGGTTTACCCATTCATTCTTTAGTGGGATGCTTTTTAGTCTCCAGGCATTTGAGTTCTTTCCGAATTTCCTCTTGTGATTGAGTTCCAGTTTCCAAGCATTATGGTCCAAAAATATGCAGGAAATGATCCCAGTCTTTTGGTACTGGTTGAGACCTGATTTGTGACCCAGGATGTGATCTGTTCTGGGGAAAGTTCCATTCGCACTGAAGAAGAACGTGTATTCTGTTGCTTTAGGGTGGAATGCTCTGAATATATCTGTGAAGTCCATCTGGTTCAGTGTATCATTCAAAGCCCTTGTTTCCTTGTTGATCTGCTTAGATGGTCTGCCCATTGCAGTGAGTGGGGTGTTGAAGTCCCCTGCTTTTATTGTATTATTATGAATGTGTTTCTTTGATTTTGTCATCAATTATTTATATAATTGGCTACTCCCAGGTTAAGGGCATAAATATTTACAGTTGTTAGATCTTGTTGGATAGACCCTTTAGGTATGTTATAGCGTTCTTACTCATCTCTTATTAGTCTTTAGTTTATAATCTAATTTGTCTGATGTAAGGATTGCAACCCCAGTTTTGTTTTGTTTTGTTTTTTAATGTCCATTAGCATGATAAATTGTTTTCCATCCCCTCACTTTCAATCTGGAGATGACTTTGGGTCTAAAATGAGTCTCTTGCAGACAACATATCAGTGGGTCTTGCTTTTTTTATCCAGTCTAATTCCCTGTGTCATTTTATTGGGCTTTTTAGCCCATTTACATTTGGAGTAACTGTTGAAAAATGTGAATTTCATGCATTGTATTACACATAAAATCACTGTTTCTGTATAATGTCTCTGTTCCTTTCTGATCTGTTACTTTTGGGCTCTCTCTTCTCTTAAAGGATTCCTTTTATTATTTCTTGCAGAGCTGGTTTAGGGATCACAAATTCTTTGTTTCTGTTTGTCTTGGAAGCTTTTTATCACTCCCCTTATTTTGAATGACATCTTAGCTGGATAAAGTGTTCTTGGCTACATATTTTTCTCCTTTGGCATTCTGAATATATCCTGCCAGTCCTTTCTGGCCTGCCAAGTCTCTGGATAGGTCTGCTGCCAATCTAATGTTTCTACCCTTGTGAGTTACAGACCTATTGTCCTGAGCTGCTTTGAGGATTTTCTCTTTATCTCTGAGATTTGCAAGTTTCACTACTATATGTCGGGGTGTTGAGTTGTGTTTATTGATTTTGAGGGGGATTCTGATTGCCTCCTGGACTTGAATGCCTATTTCCTTCCCCAGATTTAGGGAAGTTCTCTGCTATAGTTTGCTTCAGTATACCTTCTGCCTTTCTCTTTCATCTTCTTCTGGGATCCCAATTATTCCGATATTGTTTCGCTCTTTGGATCATTTATCTTTTGAATTCTTTCTTCATGATCCACTAGTTGTTTATCTTTCTTTGTCTTAGCTTATTTGCTCTCCATCACTTTGTCTTCTGTAGCACTCTCTCTTCAGAAGAGAGATATAGACTATATCCTAGCAGTTGTAGCCTCCATTTTTTATTGCATCTCATTAATAGCCTTTTTAATTTTGACTTGATTAGATTTTAGTTCTTTTATTTCTCCAGAAAGGGATTCTTTAGTGTCTTCTGTGCTTTTTTTCAAGCCCAGCTAGCATCTTTATAATCATTATTCTGGGCTCTAGTTCTGACATCTCAATTATGTCCATACTGATTAGATCCCAGGCAGTCAGTATTGCCTCTTGTTCACTTTTTTGATGTAAGTTTTCTGTCTTGTCATTCTTGCAGAAAGTGATCACTTCTATTTGCAGAGTTGCAACTACTCCTTCTTAGATATCCTGTTGGGTTCACAGGTGTTCAGAATGATTTGATATTTATCTAGCTGAATTCCTGGGACCTGACAAAACTAAGGTCTTCTGCTCCTCTGCCATCTTGGACTATTTTCTGTTGGAGTGTATTTAAATGCAGGTACATACAGTCTCTAGGGTCAGTATCTTCAACCACTTCATATTACTGCCTCTGGCTTACTTACTCTGGCATGTTAAAAGCCATTAAGATCTGTTAGTTGATTTTATCCACATGAAGATCTTAAGAATTTGAAATTTAGGTGTGCCTGTGTGGCTTAGTCACTAAGCGTCTGCCTTCGGCTCAGGTCGTGATCCCAGGGTCCTGGGATTGAGTCCCGCATCAGGCTCCTTGCTCAGCGGGAAGCCTGCTTCTCCCTCTCCTTCTGCCTGCCACTCTGCTTGTCCTCTCTCCCTCTTTCTCCCACTCTGTCAAATAAAATCTTTTTTAAGAAAAAATTGAAATTTAGATTTGGAGTTTACACAAAATCCTATGTTGATGGATCATTTCCATGGAGCTCTTATATATAATGAGTAAGAGTAGATGAACTCACTAACGGAGAAGGTGTAGAATATAAAGAGAAGCAAGTGTGGTGCCTTTAGGGAACTCTTTTTTAAAAACAATATATATATTTATTAGCATTTTTATAGTCAAATATTTTTAAAAGACTAGAAAATATGGGACAAGGGTAATGACAGAATGTGGCATGCTGAAGTTTGTTTGAATCTCATGTCGATCAATTATTTCTAGGCCATGAAAGTTGTTTTTTTTTTTTTTTTTTTAAGATTTTATTTATTTACTTGACAGACAGAGATCACAAGTAGGCAGAGAGAGAGAGGAGGAAGCAGGCTGTCCGCAGAGCAGAGAGCCCGACGCCGGGCTCGATCCCAGCACCCTGACCTGAGCTGAAGGCAGCGGCCCCAACCCACTGAGCCACCCAGGCGCCCCATGAAAGTTTTTAATATCAAGAAAAGATGTCCTCTGTAATGGAAAAGTAATGAGTACAGCTCATCTTTCATTTGATTTACTTTTGGAAATCTTAGAGAAATGCCCATAATCTGCAGAAACACAACAAACCATAAAATACTTCAGAAACTAAAAAAGCAAACTTGAAAGTTTAGTTATTTGCTCTTTGCTATGTTGTGTACAATATATCAAATATTGTCAATTTTATTTTTTATTTTTTATTCTTTATTTTTTTTAAGATTTTATTTATTTATTTGACAGACAGAGATCACAAGTAGGCAGAGAGGCAGGCAGAGAGAGAGGAAGGGAAGCAGGCTCCCTGCTGAACAGAGAGCCCGATGTGGGGCTCGACCCCAGGACCCTGGGATCATGACCTGAGCCGAAGGCAGAGGCTTTAACCCACTGAGCCACCCAGGCGCCCCGTCAATTTTATTTTTATTTAAAATTTTTATTGGAAGATAGTTGACTTGCAATGTTTTATTATTCTCAGGTGCACACCTTAGCAATTTGACAGTTCTGTACATTCTGCAGTGCTCCCTACAGTACGTGTAGTTACCATCTGTCACCAAACACTGTTGTTACAATTTTATTGACCACATTCCCTCTGCTATCCTTACAATCTCTGTGACTTATTTATTTACCACTGGAAGTTTGTATCTCTTAATCACCTCTACCTATTTTGAAAAAGATGTAGAATAAAAAGAGAAGTGAGTACACATCCTTCAGGGAACTCTTGACATTTAGACATGATCAGGCTAACGAAATTCATTAAAGGGGGAAGAGCAGGAGCCACCAGAGGAAGGGAAGATGGTGGTAGCAGAGGGAAGAAGCAGACCCAACACATGTGGACCATCCTTGCTATCTGGCACAACAGACCCATTAGAAGGATGGGTCTGAGAAACTGCCCCTGGTCCAGCCATCAGGTCATTCATGAACTTGGAGAGTGCAGTTTCAGTAGCCCAGTAGAGATGTAGTCCAGAGTGCAAAAAACTGAGGATTGCAAGGGAGGGGATGCACTGTAGGTGGCTCTGTAGCCCAGCCTTTCAAGGAATCAAACCAGGAGAGGCATGCTGTGATACTTTGGTGTGAAGCAGGTACAGGTTGGGAGTGGGGGTGATGTTAAAGCAGCATTAACAATCAGTTGGAGAGTGGTCGGTTAGCCCTGAACTCCGTAAGAGCCCTTCTTTAGATGAGCTAGAAGAAAGGATGGGGAAATACAAAAAGATGTGATCAGAAGGGTTAAGAGTTGAGTAAGTTCACCGCAGGCAGTCTGCATTTTTTCAGTCTAATAGGAGGCCGTGAAAGGAAATTCATAGACAAACCACTTAGGCTCCTGAGAGGCTGGCTCTCAGGATTATTAGTGCAGAGGAAAAATTTGAAGGAATGACAGAAGTCTCTCATCTAAACAATACAAACTGACACATTTCCCAGGATGTGTCTCCAGGCAGGAAATTAATTTATCGAAGTGGAAAGTGGTGGTACCAAACAGAAGAGGAGATTGAAGTGAGACAAAGGAAAACTTGACTGTATTTGAAGGAGGCCTTTTTAGACAGCCAGACTTAGTGGTTCACAGAACCACTTCCCCAGGGGAAACCCGAGCACTCTGAGTGGTGAGAAACAGCTTGAATTTGGTGAAAACCGCAGTGCCAGAGCTCGGGGAAGCACTCTGTAGAAGGGGGATGCCCAGCAGAGAGGTTTGCCTTAGATGCTGCTCTGGGGAAGGTCATCTATAGTCTTCACTGTAACTGATTATCTCTAGGGCCGT
This sequence comes from Taxidea taxus jeffersonii, assembly GCA_003697995.1. Taxonomy (NCBI): domain Eukaryota; kingdom Metazoa; phylum Chordata; class Mammalia; order Carnivora; family Mustelidae; genus Taxidea; species Taxidea taxus. The sequence goes on along the minus strand of RCUC01143482.1, from coordinate 25,892 downwards.
CTTTAGTTGGAAAGACAAAGGCTTGCACTGTTTCAACAAATGTGTTGTTGTGATGACACGAAGGGCCTAGGAGAAAAGGGAAAAGTGATTCAGTAATTAAGAGCATGGAAGTAAAAATCAGCACCCCCATCAGTCCATCGGTGTGTCTTTTGGGGGTTACTTCAGAGGACATCTGGAGGAACTTATCCAGGTGTGTGTAGCATTTTATTTTTTTTTAAGATTTAATTTACTTATTTGAAGGAGAGAATGCATGAGCATGTGGTGGGGTGGGGCCTGGAGGGGCAGAGGGAGAGGTAAGAGAGAATCCCAAGCAGGCCCACACCCAGTGTGAAGCCTGTCATGGGGCTCAGTCTTACCACCCTGAGCTCATGATTCAAGCTGAAACCAAGAATTGGACAGTCAACCATTGTGCCACCTAGGTGCCCCATGTGTAACATTTTAGGCATGATATTCTTGACTGCAGTGGTTCTCAATGGGCTGGCCACAGAATTTGTGGAGCCCTGTGTAAAATGAAAATGTGTTGCCCCGTTCAAAAAGCACGAAAAAAGCAATGTTAAAGGTACTAGCATAAAAAGCTTTTCCTTCTACACTCTCTCCCTTGACTTATCCTGTTTGCTATTTAATATTGTTCTAAGTGAAGAGAAATTAAAAATTTAAATTATTAGCATGATTTGTACTCTTTATATGGTGCAAGTTCAGCGTTAAATGCAAATATAAGTTTATTTGACACATCTGCAGAATTACTGAAATCACACACTTCATGTTTTGTAATTTGTACGTGCATATGTGTATTCTTACCAGAATGTGGAAACACTGCCCAAAGCTAACTGACTACTCTTATTCACCTCTTAATACCTGCATTCTATTAGTCTTGTCTTATGGAAGGAAGGACTGAAAGGAAAAAGAACCATGGGTTGCCCTCTATTTCTTTTCCTTCTATGCCATTATTTTCAGTGTGCAGGATCAGCTAATACAGGGATGTAATAGGAGTAAGAGGATATGATAGGATTCTTTTGTTGGTTTTGTGTCTTAGAAAGACATTGTTTTGTTTCTGTATGCAAAGGGAGTTGTGATTCCTTTGAATGGAAAGCATTGTTTCTGGGAGCTGTCAACACCCACCTACTTGCTCACTTACCTTGCATACTTACCTTGAACTAGTCTTGCTGGCTCCCATGCCTCATGAATTCATAGAATTTCTGTGCTCTGGGTCATGGCAAACACTGTGTAAGAATACTTACACACATACTGAGCAGGATCTCCTCTGCTCATATGCATGCTCCATTTCCCCATCAGGCCTCACTTACAAAATGCAAGTTCGAAGTTAAATTAAGAATCTCAGAATGATGACAGCAGAACATTAAACCAAGCATGGAGCCTTTCTGAGCATGGAGTCCTGTGTGACAACGCAGGTCACAAGTCCATGAGGATGGCCCTATTCTCAGAGGTCAAAGAGTGCACATTTAAACCTTCCCTCTGGTCTTAAAGACTCCCCTTCATTGTCAAAATTTGCAATGGGTCAGGTTTGTATCTGGTATCCTATGGCCTCTCCTGGCCATCAGCACTGTTATTTTTGCCTCTCATACATTTTTTGAATCACTCTCTATTACCTCCACCATGGCCTTGGTTCACATCCCTGTCAGCTCTGATGTAGACCCTGTAGTGTCTTTTTTTTTTTTGACCCTGTGGTGTCTTAAGTGGGATGTCTCTCCTGAGCAAATATGAAGTGATGATTGGGTCAAAGCCAGTGGCACAAGCGGTGAAAGAATTCACCTGAGGCAGAACAAAGGAGGTAGAAGTTTATTGAATACACCGCAGGGGATGGGGGGTGGTGGACAGGACAACAGAGGAGGGCTGTCTGTCCACAGGGCAGTGGGTGGGGGCTGTTTTTAATTAATTATTTTTTATTGTTATGTTAGTCACCATACTACTGTATTTTTTTTTAAATGGGGAAATGAGGAGGTATACCGATGTGTGGCATTCTCTCATTTTTTGTAACTGCTTAATTGTAAGTAGCCCATTGTTCACTTAGGGCCTATGAATATATATTTTTTAAAGATTTATTTATTTATTTGAGATAGAGACTGAGAGAGTGAGCGGGGAGGGTGGAGAGAGAGAGATTGAGAGAGTGAGTGGAGAAGGTGGAGGCTGGAGGCTGGAGCAGAGGGAGAGAATCCTGAAGCTGACTTCTCACTGAGCACAGAGCCCGAGATGGGGCCCCATCTCATGACCTATGAGATCGTGACCTGAGCCAAAGTCATGAGTCAGACGCTTAACCGACTAAATCACCCAGGTGCCCTTGGCCAATGGATATTTTGAAGTGTCAGCTGAGGGTCGGTTTATATTCAGCCGGGGGGGGCACTGTGGGGCCTTTCTACAGTCTGTTGCTGAAGGCTCTACACATCCTACAGTTAGTTTCTTCCCTGTGTTCTATGACACCTTGCTGGAGAGATCTTCCAAATATACCTTGGGTATGAGGCTGCCCTGCCTGGCCCAGAAAGCTTTACTTGACCTTCTGTGGGCTATGGCTAATGGCAGGGTTTTCGTACCGGGGGCCCTAGGGTGGAGACTGTAGGGAGATAGGTTTGGTTTGACTTCCACGGTATTTAAAGGAATTTAGGCCAATACTTAAAGTTTGGGAGATTTCACCTAATTGAAATCCAGATTTTAAAATCAGGAAATCTGGCTGCCCTGAACTCTTGTTTCCTTGTATTGGGCTAATGCCCTTAGAGAACAGGAGGACCTGTGGACTTGGGAAAGGACCTATTTGGATTTATAGATTGTTCTGCCCTAATTGTTCTGGAAAATCAGTGTTTTCACTTACGTAAATTTAAAGCAAGCATCTCCCTGTTGTCCTCAGGGAATGCTGACCTCTTAGTCTGAGAAATTAAGTTCTCCACCTTCATAATGGTGCTACAAAGCTGTAGCAGCCCTTGGTTACTTTTTTAGGAGAAATATTTCTTGGGTCTCACCTGGTCAGCATCACTGCAGGTCACCTAGAGGTCACCTGGTGACCTCCCCTGGTCTTGACCTTTTTTTCCCCCACTTGTCTTCCTTTGTCCTGCTGGGCTGAGGCCCAAGCTCTGCCCCTCTGGAGTGCTTTGAGTCCACTCCACCATTTCTCCTAATCCTATTGGCTCTTCTCTTTGAACCCTTCCTTTTCTTTCCTCCAGGCCTGCTTGAAGCCGTTCAGGAAACCTTTGCTGAGAGCCTCCGTCAGAGCTCAGCCCGCAAACTCTGCTGGAAGCAGGTAATTCAATTTTTGGATTTTCAAATGCTCAAGTACCAAGGGGTGGTGGGTTCAGGGTGTTTTAGAGGGTTCATGCCAGCCCAGTGATTTTTGAGATACTCTAATCCGTTCACTGCTGGTGCCTATATATTGCCAGGCATTTGGTATCTAGCTGTTTTTTGAAATCCTATTTCGTGAAAAGAACTTGATTTGCACTATTTCAGTGAATTATGAGATCAGCCCTGATATCGTCTCCATTTTACAGGTGAGGAAACAGTGTTCTTCAAAACTGGTATTCCAGATAGCTTCTCCATGGCTGTGTCTTATTTCTTCAAATAGATTATATACTTGTCGAAGGCCACAACTGTGCCTTTGTTGCCAGACTCTTATCTGGAATCATCCATAAATGTTTATGTGATAAGAGAAATGGTTTACGTGAATGGTGTGCACCAAGGCTGACTCAACCAGGCTCTGTGGGGGTGGATGCAAAGGGACCCAGGTAGAAAAGATGGGTGTGTATCGTAAGTTATACTAGAAGATACGCCTCCTACCTGTGCACCCATACAGTACCGAATTTTGAAGTTAGATGGGCCTCGCTGTGTCTCTTTCTTCCTTTGTACAATTCGGGCAATGAGAGCACGTGATTTGTATCACTGGTTTTCAGCTGGGGTGATTTTGCACTGTGCAAGTCATTTGATGATGTCAGGAAACCTTCATGTTACAACTGGGGATGGAGGGAGGACTGACATTGAGTGAGCAGAGTCCAGGGATGCTGCTGAATGCCCTACAGTGCATGGAACAGAGCAAGGAATTAAAAGGAATTGCACTGACAGGAGTGCTGAAGTTGAGAAACCCAGCTTGGTAGGTTTGTGAAGACAAAGGCAGATAATGGATGCCATCTCAAAGATTATAAAATGAGCTTTTAGGAGGGTGAACTCCAAAAGGCTCAATTTCCATGGCATCTGTTTTTCTTGCCAAGGAAAACCCTTACGATAAAGACTTCTTGCACTCCTGTCCAGAGGACTCACTGGAGAGGTTGTTTGTGTTACATTGTGTACCAACATGAGCTGGCTGGCTTTATCAGAGCCGTAAAAACAATTGTTAATTTTTAGGGTGTTCCTGGTAAACTTCCTGCTTGCTTAACTAGTTTATTCTGTGGAGGTAACTCTGGTGTGTGGGTTTAAATCCTCTGATGGAAAATGTTTTGGTTAATGAATTTCCAAAATATACTTTGACAAGTGGGAGATGAAAAGTTTTTGTTTTCACATTAAAGTGCCTCCTGTTTTTCTAACCCCAGATTTAAAATAAAGCCTCTCTCCCCTCAGTTTACGGCCTTACCTGCCTGCTGCGCGCTTGGGTAATTGTGGGAGTGGTTTGGAGGGTTGTTGGATTTCCTTCTATTGTTGCGGGTTTGCAGGGGAGATCGTTACTTAAACTTTTTTGTAATTATAAGAGTGATATGCACCTTATCGAAGATTTTAGTAGTATAGGAAAACCATAAAGATGTAGTAAAAAACAGTTATCCTACCACACAAAGACACAACTGTGTTGTGTTGCTGTCCATTTTTAAAATTTATATATTTTTTCCAAATTTGAAGTATTCTAAGTATATGATTTGTGTTTTACTTATCATTGTTTTATTTGCCTTTTCCCACACTACAAAAATAACTGTAAATGTTATTTCTAAGGACTGGAAAATATTCTGTCTAGGGATATTATTTATATTATATTATAGTGATTTATTTAATCTGATTGCAGAGCCTGTTTTCAGTATTTGATGAGCATCTTATGCAGTCAGCATTTTCTTTCAGATCATTTTTATTTTTATCATAGTTGACCAGAAGTAGAACAAAAGGATGGCCATGCGTGTGGGTATCTTGATTGATATTGCTCTCGCTTGCCAAAAGTGTGTACTAATTTTTGCCACCAGTAGCAGAGTGCTATTCTCATTTTAATAATATTTGGCAATTTTCTAGGAGAAAGAGTACTTTGTTTTCCTTTTTTGCTTGATATTAATGAGATCAAACATGTTTATATGACTGTTGACTGCATTTCCTGTTTAACAAATTGTTCTTGAACTTTGCCTGTTTATTATTTATTATTGGGGATTCATATTTTTCTCATTTGTCATAGACTATGTATTTCACTTATTAATCCTCTTTCATCATTACTGCACGTATTTTGACCTCGTTTTTGTTTTCTCTAACTTGTATTTGGTTTATCTTTTAATTTTGTTTTTAATCCTATAGAATTATAAAATTTCTATGGAGTCAAATCTTGATTTTCTTTTTCACGGTCTTCAGCCTGCCTTTGTCTATACTGAAATAAACCTTCTCTGTTCTGGAGGTCACTATACTGAACCGTCAATGTTTACAATTCTGCTCCCACTCTGGACCGCTTAGAGTTTCCTAATGGGGATGAACAGGCCTCAAGTGCTTGGTCGAATCTGGGCACCCCCTGTACCATGGAAAACCTTCCCCATCTGGGTGTGTGTGGTGGCATGGGGGTTGTGGGCAGGCCTGAGTGAGTAGGGAAGGTTGATGAGGAAGGTGAGGTTCATGTTGGGAGGTGGCTTGTTTGGTCTGAATTTCCTTTACCACAGGGTAGACGTGAGCTTGCCTGAGGGCAGAGGCTTCCATCCATTCTTAGCTGGCTGACTAACGGGGACCAGCAGCTTGCCTAGTGAACCGTGGCTGTGCCTGGCACAGAGCTTGCCCACAACCATTATTTTATTTCTCTGCCTGAGAAGGTACACCGAGCAGAGACTGTACCCAGGCCCCCTCCACTCCTTACCCCTTAAGTTTCATTCTCTTGGGCTCCAGGCTCTGTGTTGCTCAGGCCTCATCAGGGTAATTTGCTGTCCTGTGGGTGGATTTCCCCTGGTGCCGTTCACCAGCTGAGGCTTGAAGAGGAAGGTAATAATAGCAAATACAAGTAGTGCTTACTTGTTTTGCAAAGTGCCTTGGCCAGGGCTTTTTTATATGCGTTTCCCCTCAACGTTAGGAGTTTAAATACCATTTTCATCTCCATTAATTTGGAGGAAACCACCACCCAATAGAAGTATAATTAAAATCTAGAGCTTCTGACCTTAGAGCTGATCCTCTGTACTTAGGCAACAATTCCATCTTTGTCATTTCTGCTTGTGATTTCTTAGTGGTACTGCTGGGCAGAAGGTAGCAGCAGCTTTGGGTTTTGGGGTCAGCCATATCTTGGGTGGAATCCCAGTAGAGTCATGTCTTAAGATTGTGACTTTGTGACTTATCCAGTCTGAGCTGTGGTTTTCTTGTCTGTCAGTGGAAGCAACGGTGCCTACCTTGCAGGGATATGAGAAAGATTAAGTTGATATTACATATACCAGAGGCCTAGCACAGCACCTGGCTTAACTCATTGCAGGAGCTCAGTAATGATGACTGCCTAGTCTTAAAGCTAAAAATGCTACTGTTCTTTGTTAAAAAAAAAATTTTTTTTTTTTTTTCAGAATAACTGGCAAACCTGCTCAGACTTGTGAAATTTTAGTAAATATTATTTATATTTCCGTGCAAGAAACATTTCTTTATCTGGCCTCTATTATCCTGTTGAGTAGATTTTGTTTTTTGTTACAGATGTCAACTGCTTCTCTGAAATCCTTCTGCTTGGAGAACTTTGTGATGAATCCCCAGCTTAGGACTGTACTCACAGCCAAAATAAAACATGTTTTGTCTGCACGTTTATGTAAAAAAGCACAGGCAGTTTTGGGGAAGGGCCATAACCTAGTCATTCCTTTACACATAGATGAGATTTTTGGCATCATTCATGTTACTTACTTGTCCCATGTATTATAAACATTCAGGTAACAAGGAAGTCTTAAAAAGAATGTTGTAGGGATGGCTGGGTGGCTCAGTCAGAAACGCGTCTGCCTTTGGCTCAGTTCATGATCCCAGGGTGCTGGGATTGAGTCCTGTGTTGGGCTCCTTGGTCAGTGGGAGTCACTTCTCCCTCTGCATGCCACTCCCCCTGCTTGTGTACTCATTCTCTCTCTCTCTCTTAAAAAAAGTCGTAGAAAATCATGAGAGAAGAGAAGGTTGCTAAGTAACTCAGGAGAACCGTTATTTAATTTCCATTTTTCGGGGCGCCTGGGTGGCTCAGGGGGTTAAAGCCGCTGCCTTCGGCTCGGGTCATGATCCCAGGGTCGTGGGATCGAGCCCCACATCGGGCTCTCTGCTCTGTGGACAGCCTGCTTCCTCCTCTCTCTCTGCCTGCCTCTCTGCCTACTTGTAATCTCTGTCTATCAAGTAAATAAATAAAATCTTTAAAAAAAAATTTCCATTTTTCATACCATATATAAATTCAGTTGGATCTGATTAGTCCTTATGCTAGATTGTCACCCACATAAAAAACCTCCACTAATATTATGAAGTTATTTCTGCCTGAAGAATTTCAGCATGAGGTTGGTCTGGCCATTTAACTTCTCCTTGTGTTTATTTAGACTTTTTTATTTTAAAAAATTGAGCCAAGTAATTATAAATGTTAGCTTAGAGTTATATTATAATCTAATGCAGCCTCATTTCTATGGAGTTGAAGATAATGCCCTTTGGCAATCTTCTTTAAAATGTGTCTTGAATCTTCTTATTTTTGTCCCTGAACCCATGGTTGCATTTTCAACAATACACCATCTTAGTATTGGAAGGGGGAGAGGTTAATATGGTTGGGGCTTTATTGCGTTAATGACTAACCTTCTTGTTCTTATTCTGGGAAATTTAGATCTGTTGTCCTATGGTTTTTCCATCTCCCACCCCTCCCCCCAACTGTGGCAGGAATGGAGAAACATAGATGAGAAGGCTTCTTTTAAATGTAATTTATATAAGTTAAATAAATTAGAGTCATAAATTAGTTGTATTTTTATATAATTCATGCCATATGTATATGCTTTACATAACACATGGATACAGTTAAGTATTGATGATTAAGTGAAATTTACGTGATTTCTAAGTTCCTTATGTCTAGAGTTCAAAGATCAAAGTGAATGAACTGTTGGCCAAATCTTGTGACTGTTGCCAGGTGAGTGTAGGACATTGTAAAATGCTACACCCAGTTTCAATGGTAGGAAGACAGTTGTTTTCCTAAAATTCAGGCCTAATGTTTGATTTCTTAATTTACAGCCAGAGTGGACATTTGGGGGCACAGGTGGGAGTGCTGATAACGGCGAAGAGAGTAGATTAAGCATGGAAGAATAAAATTGATGCTGCTGTGACTATTAATTTACAGGATACACAGGCCAAAAGACGGCCTGTGCTTTGTGATCTCGAGATAACAATCCAGTTGGGCAGCCCTGAGCCCATCACTTCAGCCAGATCATTTTGGCACCAGCCCTTTGAAACCAAGCCTGGGAACCCGGAGAGTTTTACCAAGGCATTTCTTGTTGCTGCCTGGTTGGCTTATGAAGTAAATAGAGTAATTAGGTCTCATTAGCACTCCCCCAAGCTGAAATGCATCCACCTGAGGCAGAAAGAGGCTAGCTTCTGTTCCTGAAAACATGAAAATCCCCATCTGATCTCTTCAGTCCGAGCATTTTTGCATTGCAGAAACAGAATGCCAACTTGGCAAGAGTAAAATCCACCAAGTGGTCTCAAATGACAGTAGCAAATCCTACTGCAGGGTGGAAGGCTTTCCTAAGCTGTGACTGTGTCTTAGAAATCTGTGAGCCTTAGCCTTTTCTCTCCCCACAACCCCGCTTCTTGTGTATTTGACTGACATGAACCAGGTTAGTCAGAGATATCGAACACTGGTGGTCCTATAACTTGATCTCCTTAGCATGCTGTCAGCTGTAGTTCAGAAGCTGTGGTACCAACAGTGTGTCTGGGTTGTTTCAAGTCTTTGAGAAAGAGAGACGTCTGAGGGTGGTTGGTGGCCCTGTATAGGACCATCTGCCATGGGTAGTCCTTATTCTTCTGAAATCCGGATCTGTAGCTATGAAACTGGGAGCCAGAAAGGCACGTGGAGGAGGGCAGCAAAGTCTGGGGGCTTTGCACACAATCCTGGAGAAACATATAGAAAAACTGCCAATTGGTGGATTTTATAGGCTAGAACCCTAAACCAGGAATCTGGCAGTCTGATCCCCACATTGATCAGGTGTGTGGTCCTGGGCATAAAAGTGAGCTACTAATACTAGCCCCGCCCTCACAGGGAGAGCTGTGAGGATCAAACTGGATGATGTGTAAAAAGCAATAAAACATTAAGCAGGAGTGTGATTTTAAGTTGAGTTTTTCATATGGAGTACATTATCTACATTTTTTAACATTCTGAACCCAAACCTTTGGTAATAAGATACAGACACTGCGCCAGTACTTGCTTTTGTTCTGATTTCTGCTTCTGTGACCTCCCTCACTCCATCCCCAGCCCTCAGTTGGGCTAGAGCCTGAATGACTGGGAAATGGTTCCTCAAGGTTGTTCTGGAAAGCGGTAGTGCCTTCTGAGCAATGCTGTAGCCATGGATCTCGATTATTGCTCAGGCCTGTCTGCATCTGCTTTCTTGCAAAGTCATCTATAACCTGTCAGCTCCAAGAATTGTTTCCTCTTATGGAAAGTTTGAAATGCTGGGGATAAAGTGTTCAGCACTTCATTTCATACTTATATGTAGAACTGTTTAAGAAGCTTGAGACAGATTTCCTAGGATTTGAGGTCCTGATGCAAGTGTGCCTTATGTGGGGAGGGGCAGGCTCCATGGGTTGAGGTTGAAAACAGCAGACCCGGCCTCCCATGACCTGGTGTCAGTTTTTAATGCCCCATGATGTTGTGACGTGCAGATCACTAGCCTGGAGATGTCTCACTTTCCTTTCTTGTGAGCCTGTGATATTCCGGGGCATTATTTCACTCCTGTCCCTATTGACTGCATTGGGCTGGTGTTCAGAAAGCATTCTGGGCTGACTATCAAAAACATACAGTTATTGAATCGAGCCAACACTATTTTTCAAAGATAGTTTTCAGCCTTCATAGGACCTCTAATAGTATGTTGTGGTAGAACACGTGTAGGGCCTGTAACTTCCTCAGGAGAATTGAAAAAATAGCTTTCTACACTTAGAAAACAGCAAACAGCCTGTCTTTGATGAGGTGCTCTGGAAGCCTACTGAGACCAGGAATTGGGTGCTGAGGGATTTTAGGGCTGAGGAAAAGGTAGTAGGATTCGGTGGAGGAGAAGCTGACCAGCAATGCCACCGTAGCGGAGGCCCCAGCTGCCCATATGGGGAGCTCTGGTCTTGGGATGGCCCCAGTGGAGGCAAGGGGCTGGACCTTTGTATTCCTGAATCAGCCCATTGCTGGGAGCTGGCCACCCTCTCTGGTGGCTTAACCTTGCTGAAGCAGTATCCTGCAGCTGGCTAGGGGCCTTCCCTCAAGCTTTCGGGAGCTAGGATGAGCACCACCAGCTCTAAAAGTGGGGTTTGGGTGAAACACACCAATGTCTTCTTCTCTGTCGCAAAGAAGCTAACCCCTTAAAAAAGGAACAGTAATAGATGACACCCAAATTCCAGCATATACGGTCTCTTTATCTGCAAAGTCAGAAAGTTTGGATCCCTTAGAAAAACTGAACGAAGAGGTCATACCCTTTTGTTAATGATAAACGGATCTCTGGCCTTTCAGAAATTTGTGAGATACTTGGGTAATCTTTACACCTGGTTGTGGTGTAGCTGGGGCCAGCTTCTGTATGTGTGAAATGGCTGACCTCTTAAGTGATTTTGCCCACATATGAATTACTGCATGTTTAGAATGTTAACCCTGTGTGTACGTAAATGCATCTGTTTCTGGAATATTTAAACTCCTGTTGAAATTATAGAACTGGTGGGTCACCACCACAAAAGTTAGGCAAAGCAGATTAAGACACACAAACCATCAAACCCAGAACTTTCCAGGGGACCCTGTGGCTGGATAGCAAATATAGGAGAGTATAGCCTCTGTTGAAGTTCCAGTCACCTGAAAGGGCATTTTGATATAGTTGAGTATAATAATTTAGGAATTACATTGCTGGAGGAGAGGTTAATGTGCTTTGAAAAATGAACTGGTTTTCTGGCATTTCCAAAAGCCATTTGTACTCAGCAGATGTCTGAAACTGTGGTCTGTGGTGTGAGTGGGATGGGTAAATAAGGCCAAAGCCACCCTACATCTTTTCCAACCTCAGATTAAGTCATATCTGTAAAAGTGAATAGGCTTCTTCCTTAGTTTCTGCCTGTCCTAGCGAGTGAAGGAGGCAGTGGGTTCTGCAGACCCATCATCTCATAGTTAGAGTGCATTGTGGGGCCCGGAGGCAGGGAAGTCTGATGATTTGAGCCTGGCACAGAACAAAGGTGTGTGTTCTGACCATTGGGCTTCACTTCCCAGTGAGTCCCCCCTCCACTCCTGCGTAACCCTTGTACTCTTGGCCTTGCCACTCAGGAGCTCCGTAATGCCAAGCCATGCGAGATGTCATGGACCTGTTTGTATTCCAGGTGTAGTGGAGAGATAAATAGGTCACTCTTCCTTATTCAGAAACTGAACAGTTCCAGCTGCCTTGGTGATGCATTCTGTATTAGACACACATATCACTTCTTGGAGGGATGGGGCGATTGGTGATTGCCTGTGAAGGAGGTGATCTGCCAGCCAGTTCATGGTATTGCCTGCAAATGGGAGATGGCATAAAATAAGCTTTCAAGGTTTCCTCAGACAAGAAGGAAGTTAATGTAGCATAGTGACTCTGTTGTGGAGGATGGGCTGAGGTGAGTTTATTGAACACGTACCATGTCGTCTTCTTCTTCTTTTTTTTTTTTTAAGATTTTATTTATTTATTTGATAGAGAGAGAGCAAGCAAGCACAGGCAGACAGAGTGGCAGGCAGAGGCAGAGGGAGAAGCAGGCTCCCTGCTGAGCAAGGAGCCCGATGTGGGACTCGATCCGAGGACACTGGGATCATGACCTGAGCCGAAGGCATCCGCTTAACCAACTGAGCCATCCAGGCGTCCCCGTACCATGTCTTCTTGAACTCTCCACTTCGCTGGTCTTTCTCAGTGTGAGTTCTAGAGTGTCAGGTGATCTGATAGTGCAGGGAGCCGGCAAGGCGAGCTGTAATATGGTTCGTGTCTTCCTCCGGCTTGTCTGTCTTTCTAACATGCCTCTACGTGCGCATTGGCATTCTGGAAAGTTCAGATGGAATCTCCAGCTATGAGTTTTCATTGTGACTCACATCTGCAGGGGATGAATCAAGAAGAGTTTCTTTGCCAAGAAGTGTGGTACCCTCTGGGGAGAAGTAACTCAACTTTGAAGAACCAGAATTTTAAAAAAAGAAAAGAGATGGAGGAAGCCTATCAAGAAAAGGGTAAACCAGAGGTGATCTGGAGGGTGTTCCCTGGAGCTCTGGGAAATAAGTCAGGAATAAAAGAAACAGACAAAGGTCAAACAGAAAACACCGCCTGTTAGGGCTGCCTGGAGCCTGAGGACTGAGGCAGCACCAAGGGGCTTGGAAATGCGCTCCACAGAGAACTGCTCTGCGCATCCACCTTCTTTTGCCCCTGTTCACCTGGAGCAGAAGGGTCTGACACGCTCCTGGAGAGGATGCTGTGTGCTTGTTTTGAAGGCAAGGCCTCGATGTTTGAGGGCATCCTGCTTCCTTGTCAAGCTGACGTGGCATCAGCAGCCTGAGAGAGGACACAGTGATTAAGGGCACAGGCCTGGGAACCACTCAGGCTTTTACCACTCAGCTGTGACTTCTGCCTTGGGCCTCAGAAAACAGGAATGTGGATGAAGCTGGTTGTATTTCATGGGGTTATGGCAAAGGGTTTAGGGGACCCTAATGAAATAAGTACTTAGAAACGAGCTCAGTGTTGTTGCTTGCCAGGAGTGGTTACGGGATTTGTAAAAGGCTGCTTCCTACACCCTCTGGCTCCACTGTTGCACTTTGATCCTGAGCTTGGTCACTGAAGGGAGTTAGACAGTATCAAGGCTCTGCTGGGTTACTGAGAGCAGCTGCAGGGCCTTGCCCAGGGCTCTGGGTGCCCATACGTTGCCCCTCCCGGGAGTTCCTGTACTTAAACCCCTTGATCTTTTCTAGAGACGGCTCCAGCTGGGTCAGCCACACACATTGGCTTGGAATGGGTCTGGGCAGTGTTTTTAAATCTCCACGGATGATGGGTTCCTTTGTTAAATATATGTAAATATTCAATCCTAAGCATCTTTTGTACAAGACACTGGTCTCCTAAGAGTGCAGAATGAAGTGGTACATCGGGCTGCCTGCTGTGTGTTAGGGGTTTGCATGATTATGTTACAGATCCTTCCCCCAACACTAAGAGGGGAAGGTGATATTACCAGTTTTACAGAGATTAAATAACTTGCTTAAGATCAGAGATAATACCCAGTTTCACTGAATGAAAGACACCTTCCAATTTCAGCAGTGTTGAATGTGGAAAAAATCTCTTTCTGATCAATGAAATGTAGTAGGTAGTAAAACCTAGATGTTCATTCCTGCTTAATTTCAAAGCTTATGTTCTCTCCTCATCACACACAAGAACTTGCAGGCGATCTGGTTGGTAAAAAGTACAACAAGCACAGATAAGAGGACATCTCCTGTGTTAGGACTCTGAAGGGCCTAACTTCATAACATTGACCGACTACTTAGGATGTGGCAATGCTTTCATGTGCTCTAATTCATAAGAACATGGGGCTCTTCTTTACAAGTGCTCTCAGGAGGATACATGTTCTCTTTTACACAAACAAGGCAATGGAGATAGGTATTCTTATTCCCGTTCAAATGGGAAAACTGACACACAGAAAATGTCCCTAGGTCACTGGGCTAGTTCTAAAAATAAATTCTATAACATGGTACTTAAGAGTTCAGGTTTTTTATTTACAATCATGACAGATCTGGTTAAGGTTCCAGAAGAGTATGATCTGATAGTAGGCTGCTCATTGTCCTCTGGGAGCATCTGACCCAGACCTGCAGTCAGGAGGAATTCCCAAAGACGGTGAGTGGCACCGGAAGGAAAATGGGAATGTTCATCTCTCCATCCTTAGCGGCTATGATAATTAAAAATAATCATGGTCACCCTAGGTTAGGGACCCATGCTGGTACCATCTTTCCAAACTGGTACTGGCTAGAAGGAACTGACTTGATTTATAAATAAAGTTCTAAAGAACACCTGACGTGGTTTAGAGGGAATGTTGTAAATCAGACAGTTGTTTGGGACCTAGGAGAGTGGCTGCATGGAAAATCTTGGAAATCCAAAAAAATTGGGGGAAAACGTACTGTTTGATGACTTTGTGTAATTGAAGTCACAGATGAACAGGTTTTCTGTCATGTTCTGCCTTCTCAGGCCACGGGAGAGCCCCATCTGTGTTCACACACACTGGCTGGCCAAATGTCTGTGGCAACTCAACTACTTGGCTTTTCATTTGTCTCTAATTCCTTTTATGGAATTAGTGATTTTTATCTCAAATTGGTGTGTTGCTAAAGGGTATGAAGATTGTGTGTCAAGCTGCCATCTAGAAATAAGGCAGAATATATATATATATATATATATACACACACATATATATGAGGGGAGGTCAGGGGGAGAAGCAGACTCCCCATGGAGTTGGGATCTCGCCTGATGTGGGACTCGATCCCAGGACTCCGGGATTATGACCTGAGCCGAAGGCAGTCGCTCAACCAACTGAGCCACCCAGGCGCCCAAGGCAGAATATTTTTAAGTGGAGAGTTTTTCTGTCTTTGGAAATAAATTTTGACAGAGCCTGGCCCCTAAGTAGACAGGTGTTAGAAGACATTGAAGGAACCTGCAGAACTTGGAATCCTAATTGCTGATTAGTGGACTGCATTCCAGGTGTGTTTGCTTTCTCACACCATGGCTGACCAGCGGTTTCCTTATCTTTAGAACAGAGGGGTAGGTAAGATAGTCCCACACGTCTCCGAAATTCTTTTGACTCAGATATTTCTAATCCTAACGTGGCTTTTGTTCTGACTAATTCACCAGGGTGCCTGCCTTTAATGCCAAATGTTGAATGTGTCCGTCTCTGACTTCTGTTGTCAGTGAATGGAAATGGGTGGTGTATTTTCAATTCTGATCACCTGTGGATTGCATTTCAAAGGGAAAGTATTTTTTTTTTTTTTTTAAGATTTTATCTTTTACTGCGTGCTTACACGTCGCAAGCAGGGTGAGTGGCAGGCCAGAGAGGGAGAGGGAGAAGCAGGCTCCCCATTGAGCAGAGAGCCTGACGCGGAGCTCAATCCCAGAACCTTGGATCGTGACCTGAGCCAAAGGCAGATGCTTAACTGACTGAGCCACCCGGGTACCCCCAAAGGGAAAGTATTGTAGACATTTCCCTTGCACATATTTTAAATAGACAAACTTACTGTTAATGAAGAGAATTCAACTGCGGTAGGTTTTGGGTCAGTGTGCCATTTTGCTGCCTTAATCCCTGACAGTCGACCCGAGAGTAAGCGTCTTGCTGAGTGGTTCTGAACTATGGTCAGAACACTGACACTGTGTGTATAGGTTTACTGGAGGGCTCCCCGGAGCAGGGAACAACTGTTCGGGTTGCTTTGAGAGAGGCCCAGCTGTGGAATGGAACATCGAGGTTGGACTAAAGCTCAGATGAGGCTGAGGATGGGGAGGAAAAGTATATTCCTATCCAGCCCACAGTATCAGCGGTGGGATTCTAGCTGTGGTTCCAAGTCTGTGTCTCAGGGGAAAGAGGGTCTTCTTTCCTCTGGCTGAGGGCTGTCTGGTAACACTGAATTTAATTCGCTGTGGCCCGGCCCTGGTCACTGCCCTGGGTGGGGCTTACAGTGGTCTTACAGTGCTATGAAGAGAAAAGAACTTCCTTAAGTGGGTGACTGACAAGTCTGAGCTCACCCTCCATAATGCTGCCTCTATCACTACTCCGTCCAGCTGGGTTGGGGATTGTGCTCAATGGGGCCCTGGATGAATGCTGTTTTGTGCCCTGTTGTGTAGCGTCCTTCCACAGCCTTTTCTGGCTTACTGTTCTCTCAGCTGTCCAGAGGCTGAAGGCCGTTGGCAGCCCTGCTGGAGAACCCATTTGCTTGTATGAGCTGACCTCATGGATCGGCCTGCAGAAACCCAAGGGTACTCAGGAAGGCTTTCTGTGGATGTGACCGGAATAATGCAGGACATGTGTTGGGAAAGCCCCTGGAGCTTGATGGGTTCTCACCAAGGAGCCTTCATGTTCTGTGGCTGACTCTCTCAGGGTATTGGATTTCTGTGAATTGGTGATCTGTGAACTGAATAAAAAGCCATTCTTGTCTGCAGAGTTTGTCTGTGGTATAGAAAAGGTCCCTAAGAAAATATATCCGTCACTTTGGGCCTTAGGCTCAGGGACTCAACAGGCACAAGTCCAGAGACCACCATTCACCTCATTCTTCTTGCTGGCCCTCATTTGATTCCCTTAGTCATTCTCCATACCTTTGAGAACATTTTTGGGGAGATCCTCTTAGACCAGGGAGATGGAGCCAGCTGAGGCCAATAATCAAGTAGTTCCTACTTCTCTTTTCTCCTCCAGGTCTTCACATTGAACAACAAGACAAAACTTTCTGAATTATATGTGTTATCTAAAAAATGATGGAAGAGGCACTTTGATAAGCAACTCTTGCTTGTGCCTTGGATAAACCTGCTGTCTCACAGAACTGAACGGGGCACAAAGAGCTGACTTTTGGGAATACCGGTGTTTCAACAAATTTGATACCATGGGTGCTGAATGATTCCTGTCTGGTTAACATTCAGTGCTTAGATGTGTATTAATGGTAAATTGCTTAGAACTGGCAACTTGTAGATATCTGCTGGCATTCCTGTTAAGGTACATCCTGAAGGGAATGCATAGCCATGCATCAAGACAACTATAGTAGAGACATCCGTGCTGGTGGAGATAGTGGTCATGCTCGGTCCAACAAAACAGTTTTTGTTTTGTTTTTTAAAGATTTCTTTTAGAGATGAGGGGAGAGAGGGCAAGCAGTGGGGAGGAACAGAAGGTGAGGGAGAGAGATTCTTAAGCAGACTCCAAGCTAAGCCTGGACTCTGACACAGGGCTCTATCTCACGACCCTGAGATCGTGACCTGAGCCGAAACCAAGAGTTGGTCACTTAACTGACTGAGCCACCCAGGTGTCCCCTAACAAAACAGTTTTAAAAATTAATAGTTTATTTATTTAAAATATTTTATGTATTTGTGAGAGGGAGAGAGAGCGAGCGAGCACAAGCAGGGGGAGCTGCAGGCAGAGGGAGAAGCAGGCTCCCCACTGAGCAGCGAACCTGATGAGGGGCTCCATCCCAGGACCGTGGGATCATGACCTGAGTCGAAGGCAGATGTTTAACTGGCTGAGCCACCCAGGCGCCCCCAACAAAACAGTTTTAAATGAATTATTCCTTTCTAACATATTGTCATTCACCAGATTTCTCAGTTTCTGCTTAAAATGCTTGCTTTATGAAAACTGATATTTTCTTTGGTACAAAAAACAAAAAAGATGTGCATTAGGAGGCAATGATTTGGTATTTCGAAGTGCTCACCACAGAGTTCATACTCAGCATTTTCATCAGTGATTGGGAGTTGTGGTTGAGACAAAGCTGGGTGAGACCACTGGTGACAGAATTCAGAAAATAATCCTTATGAGAGGACATGGTGAAGTGAAGCAGATACTGTTTTCATGAACAGGGCTATATGTTATGTTGTGAATTGACATCGAAAAACTTAACTGAAAATGAAGATGACTTGGTTAGGCATACTCTTCCTGGGGGTT
Source organism: Taxidea taxus jeffersonii (assembly GCA_003697995.1). Classification (NCBI taxonomy): domain Eukaryota; kingdom Metazoa; phylum Chordata; class Mammalia; order Carnivora; family Mustelidae; genus Taxidea; species Taxidea taxus. Next base: position 7,925 of record RCUC01143482.1, on the reverse strand, counting down.
GTCACTGAGCACAAATGTGGGATGCTCTAGTAAGGGAGAGTGAAGGAAAGTTAACCTTACCCCATTTAGCAGATTTAATGGAAGTTAGTGTCCATTTTCCTCGAGAGAACATTCCTTTTGTGCTCCGTGTTGGAGATTCTTGTGCTAGACTCCATACCCTCCATTTTAAGGAGTGTTGCCATGTTGGAAGGTTGCCAGTGTTAGGGTGGGGAGGTAGTGTGACCAGAGGTCTGGAAATTGTGACCTAATCAGAGTGGTTTGGAGAACTGGAGTTTGAAGTCCTGGGAAGTTCAGGGAGACAGGGCTCCTGCTTTAAAACTTTTGTCAGTGTAACCACGCAGAAGTATTGTTTTCTCCCTGAGGATAGTCCTCATGGGAGATGAAGCTGGGGTGGGCTGGGCAAAATGACTCAGGGAAGGCAGGCCCTTCCAGTAACCGAATGAGTCTAGCCATTTCAAGGGGGGGAGGAGATTCATTGAGATGCATCAGAAAATATTTAGACTTTGATAAGGTTCTATGATTTTTGTAAAATAGCTGGTTCCTTCTGGTTCTTTTTTAAAAATTGCTTTATTCAGAGAGAGAACGGTGGAAGAAAGGCATCCCTTTTCCATGGCATAGGTCATAAAAGTGCAACTGCTTGTTTCTCATGAGAGCTGAAAAGCTCTGGAAATGTCTCTTACATGGCTTTCCTTGTTCCTTATTTTTGCAGATCCTGCCAGGACTGTAGATCCCTTATGCCTTTGTTTTGTGTTTTACATGAGTGGACTACATAAAAGTGATTATTATATGCAAAAAGATTTGCTACCCCCCCCCTCCCCCCCGCCCCCATGTTGTCAAGCTAAGCCTTGTGCTCCTCTGCTTGGCAAAATTGTGCTTTTCTGTGGAGGAAATCATAAATCAGCATTGGAGGCAAAAGATATTTTAATCCAGTTCTTCTCCCTTTCTCTAAGGACTAATAATTGCTTGGTTACCATATAACACTACAAAGACAGAATTAAAGCTTTTTACCTGTTGGCAAGCTTGTATTTTCATTGATTCAGATCATCTTTAAGAAATGCTATTTTGGGGGACGCCTGGGTGGCTCAGTGGGTTAAGCCGCTGCCTTCGGCTCAGGTCATGATCCCAGGGTCCTGGGATCGAGTCCCGCATCGGGCTCTCTGCTCGGCAGGGAGCCTGCTTCTCTCCTCCCCGCTCTGCCTGCCTCTCTGTCTACTTGTGTGATCTCTGTCTGTTAAATAAATAAATAAAACCTTCAAAAAAAAAAATTAAAAAAAAAATGCTATTTTGGGGGGGAAGCCCCTGTTTTATGTTAATTGTCCTGATCTTTATCTCCTTTCCTGACCCCTGTGTATTTATTGCTTTAAGCATTTTGAGCACCATTTTGCATGAGATTGTGAATAACTTAAAAAATAACTTTATGCAAAAAAAAAAAAAAAGCCTTATACTTGAGAGAGGCTCTGCATTGGGGCAAAAAAAATTGTCTGTGTTAAACTTACATTTAGCATTGGGGAGCCTGGCTGGCTCAGTCGGTAGAGCCTGTGACTCCTGATCTTGAGATCGTGAGTTTGAGCCTCACGCTGGGTGTAGAAATTACTGAGATAAATAACACTTAAAAATAAATAAACTTACATTTAGTGCTTAGAACTTAATTTATGAAACTTAAGTTGAATCATAAGTAATGAATATAGCATATTTTGCAATTAGCAATTAGCTTAATAAAAACTGCTTCCTGAATACATCTGCTGCCTTTGGGATAAAGTATTTTTTGGCATAGTATCATGCTGGTTTTGAGTCATTTGTTGTGGTTGACAGGCTAGTTTCTGTTGGAGAAATCAAAGGTCCAGTAGAGGTTTTTGATTTCCTACATGTCTAACAGGTTTCTGACCTACAGATGGCTAATACGGACATTTTCACAGACATCTGGGAGTGACAAAGAGCATTAACATTCATTTCTGTATTGTAATGGAAGACCTAAATACTGAAAGGAATATTGTACGAGACTTCGATCTTTAGCCGTGTTTCTATTCTCTGCCAGTGGTAACATTTGTTATCACAGAGTAAAAAACCAGTTTTGCAATATCCTCAAACAAACTTTGCTGGAAATACCTAGAACATTGGTACCAGACTAGCTGCTGTGGGCTTCGCTTGCATTCCTAGTTTCACAGATTTTGTGAAAGGTTTGGATAAGGTTAGACTTACAGGAGTTAGCAATTGTTATTCCTAACTTATAGGAGTTAGAATTGTTGTCATTTACTGAAGGAACCGGAAACTTCCATCCTGTCTAGATTTATGTTGTTTTGGAAGAGTTTTCTTCTTGCCTGCTGCGTTTAGGCAAATGTAGCCCTAACACCTGGCACTGACCAGGAGAGAGCATGTCACAGAATTACTAATAAGCCGTCTAACCTCTCTGCTTCAAATTTCAAACTGGTTACTTCTTGGACTTGTTGGATTGTTGGAGGCTAATAAATTAATCTGTGTGGGCCTGCATTTCTAAGAAAAGTGAGTATTTTACATTTCTTCCAGCATGTGTATTTGGAGGGAGGGGGTAAAAAAGGGGTTAAGAGTCTTATAATCTCAATGGCCCCTTTTAGGTCACATCTCCCTTCCCCAAAAACTCAACTTTGTCCAAGTGTTTACTGACTTCACCAAGTGGCTTGGATTTTGTTTAATCTCAATATCTGAGATTGCGTCAAGTCATGTTATTTGATAATCCTCCATGACTGACTTCATATGTATTTTTAGGAAAAAGAAAAAGGAGCCTGCTTTATACACCTCATGGCTGAAGTTATTTTTAAATTAATGAAGGAAAATGTTTTCTCCTCTTGCTGAGCTTTACTGTAAGTCAAACTAAAGTTTTGAGGAGTAAAATCATGGTCACAATACTTCTACAAGTAAAGGAATCTAAGGAAATACAAATGGGATCATCTAAAAAATTAAAATGTGAAGGTGGTTACTGAGTACCTAAAAAGTCTGCAGAATGATACTTGACATGGGTTTTTCTGTGGGTTTATTTGCTACTTGCAAGAGCTCTTTCTTTTGAATACATGTTATATTTATGGTTAGGGCAGTTCACAGAAAGTTTCCAACACTGTAGGCATATTACATTTTGTCTAAGTGCTAAATGCCCCCCTATAGGTTTTATATGAAAAATGAGTAGTGAAAATTTACTGGAGACAAACCTGGAGTTACTGGAATGTTAACTGCCTTCTTCTATTTCCAAGTAAGTGCTCAAGAAAGTTCTCTCTCCTTTATAGATTTCCAAACAGGTTCTCTAATTTTGTTGGTTTTCTGATAATCCCGTGCGCCGAGAATTACTCAGTTGTTTAAAGGATCCCATCTTATATTGAAGCTCTAGTCCTTTATTTCCTGGAGTCAGCGTTTCACATAACGTGGCCTTACCATGCTCCGTATGACTGGGTATTTGTATCCAATTTATACATTCATGGGATTTTGTAATGCAGTGGCTATGTTTGAGTGGAAGTTGGCTCCTGAAATATTTTGGAATACAATTATTAGGCATTTTATATTTTACAAATGCTTGACTAGCATGTGTATGTACTCTGTTTCTCATAGATTTGTCTTTTCCCTTAACACTTTCTGGTGTTTCCAAGATTATTTGGTGTTTAGAACCAGTGACGGGGGTTTTTAAATGAATAGGGCTACTTCCGGTAATTAGATCATATAACCAAGTATTGGGACTGTTTATTTTCATTTTCTCTCTCTCCTTCCCAGAATGGGAGCAGTACAGAAAAGTGGAAATAAATGTAATTATGCAGAATATTTGCGTGTTATGTCTCCCATACTATCCTGTATAGGTCAAGTATGATCTTACTTTTTGAGGGTGGTTGGGGAAAAGCATTTGTGTATATACTCTCCACCTTGCTTCCCACCCCCACACAAAAACACCACACACAAACACAAACATGCTGCTTACACTTGAGTAACACCTATAAAATGTGCATGTTTCATCTTCTGCAAACCCTAAGTGTAAAGGAGCCCCATATAAAGTATACTGTGTGGCCTGAGAGTTAGGAAGCTGTGTGATTGTAAAATCTTATTAGCATCCCCAGAGGTAATAAGGTTAAGCTGATTAATCTAAACTTGTCATTAACCTATTTTGCGGGATATAACTCATAGCCAGAATAATTTTTAAGCATCTACAGGTATGCATGAAATTCTTATTCATGCTAAATACTAATAACAGTTTCTATTAGCTTAGTTTTTTTTAATTAAAAACACTTTTTAACTCTAAGATTTTTCTCACGATTCCTGAGGTTTGCGGAATGTGATGGTTCAAGGGGGGAAATAAAAGCCAACCCAATAACACAGGACCAGAACTCTCTGTTATTTTAAATTGGATCATAGGGATACCTATGGTATTTGAAAACCTAATTACAGTTCTACCTCCCAGCATAATTATAAGCTCCTTTCCTCCCAGACATGAAAATTAAATGGTGAAATTTCTGCGCACATACACAGAGCCGATGTGGAACAAACCCTGCCATTTCCCTACACGAAAAATAAATGTAACTGGGCCAAGCTGACATTCGCCAGAGAGGACGCTTGGGCCAGAAGATGGTAAAGTTGTTTACTCCTCCTCCTCAGAAAACAAGGCACAAAGTTGTCCTTTAAACTAGAATGTCGAATGAAAGTGGTGGAGGCTTCTTTAATGATAAAGTCTGTGTAATAGTCTTCTCTGCGGAGAGAATGTATATTGACATGATAGGTAAATATTACACACGGAGAGTTCTAGGTATTTGAATGTTTTCAAAATATGTAGTCGGAAGTTCGTTCTTGTGTGAAACATATTATTTTTTTTTAATCCTTGAAAATCCAGAAAAATCCAGAATTTCCCTTTGTTTCACAAGCAGCTGTTGGCCTATATTTTAAGTTCAAATTATTGGCTGTTTTAGATCATGACAGAAGGGGAAGAAGAAGTTTACGGGGAGTAAAAAGTTTTGAGATCTGAGTTCGCGGAACCTCAGGGATGAATTAAATGCAAAGCTAGTCAGTTTGTTTTGGTGGTTTGGATTTGGTGTTCTTTGCTGCCAAATGGATCCTTTCAGTTTGGGTTTTGGTAGTTAGACTGGTTTCTCCTTGAGAGTGACTTGCAGAGGGGAGATTAAAAGGAAGCAGCCCAGATTACCACGTGAGCCGCACCCAATGCCTGCTACGGGTTACTCGCTCCTATTAGCTGTTGCTTAAAGCAGATTTGGTTGGTCTGTGCTTGGAGGTAATGCGAACAGAGACCACTCTGGGTGGGGAGGGTCACTCTGATTGTGAGCTGAGCTGAGTACTGAGTCTTTACTTATATCCAGCCGGCCAGATGAGGTGGGCACAAGTACCTCCCCTGAAGTGAAATATATGGAGGTTGGCAGCCATTAGGCAACTTGAATGCACACAAAATCAAGAACTAAACCCAGCCCTTCTGATCCAGAGCCAAACAACCTAACCATTTGTCCCAAGAGAACCACCTTAGGGTCACTTTGGTGCACTTAAAAACCAACTTGATACCTAATGCACCGAACCTTTTCTTGTAAGATAATAAGTAAAACTGGAAAATGGAAATTATGATCACCTCATCAGGAAGAAGTAATTATTCCTAGATTTGGTGTTGTGAACTTTAGTTCGTTTATGAATAAACAGTGCCATTTTTCTTTTTCTTTTTTTTTTTTTTTTTAAATTTTATTTATTTATTTGACAGACAGAGATCACAAGTAGGTAGAGTGGCAGGCAGAGAGAGGAAGAAGCAGGCTGTCCACAGAGCAGAGAGCCCGATGCGGGGCTCGACCCCATGACCCTGGGATCATGACCTGAGCCGAAGGCAGCGGCCTTAACCCACTGAGCCACCCAGGCACCGCTGCCATTTTTCTTTTATGCAGAACTCTGATGGCTTTTCATCTCCCCCAGAGTCTTCCCGGTGACACAAAACTCCCACATTGTCCTCTTTCACGCCCAGCTTCTCTAACTTCACTCACTCCTCCTCCTCCTCTTCCCCACCTTGTTTATTTTGCTGCAGCAGCAGTGGCCTCCCTTCTGTTCTTTTAATTCTGCAAGCCCACTCCTGCCCCAGGGCATTTGCACTTTCTGCACCTTCTGCTTGAACCGCTTTCTCCCTCATTTTCTTCAGGACTGTGTTCTGACAGCACTACGCCAACAAAACTTTCCCCGACCTGCTCTTATAAAGTAACATCCCTCCTCTCTGAGCTCCCTCTTTCCTCACTTTGCTTTATTCCCTCCATGGTATTATAACTATCTCTTATATATTCACTTGTTTATTTATTTGCCGTTTCTAGGCAGGGACTTTGTTTTGTTTATTGCTTTATGCCCAGCAACTAGACAAGCGTCTGCTACCTAGCAGATGCTTCGTAAATATTTGTTGAGTAAAGTAAGTGAAAGCATGTGTGTGTGAACATGTACACACGCCCGACACACACGTATATGCACATTCTTCAATGTGCCATCTTGCTGCCTGCTCAGCATTGGGACTTGTATCCCATGATTTGCCTATTCTGTAATTTTTAAGGTTTTAAATTAATAAAATTAAGTTTTAAGTTAAAATTTTTAAAAAAGATTTTATTTATTTGACAGACAGAGATCACAAGTAGGCAGAGAGGCAGGCGGTGGGTGGGAAGCAGGCTTCCCCCTGAGCAGGGAGCCCAATTCGGGGCTCGATCTCAGGACCCTGAGATCATGACCTGAGCCGAAGCCACCCAGGTACCCCAAGTTAATGTTTTAAACCTCAGTTTGTCTTTGTAGTGGTGGTTGGGTTGGTTTTATGTTGTCCTTCACCTTTCATTCACAGAATCAATTAGTTGCTAAAATCCTGTTGGGTTTCTATTCTGCTTTAAGTATCATTATTCCTTAGTCCTACCTCTACCAACATAGCCACTCTTTTTTTTTTTTTTAATGATATTATTTATTTATTTATTTATTTGACAGGCAGAGATCGCAAGTAGGCAGAGAGAGAGAGAGAGAAGTGGGCTCCCTGCCGAGCAGAGAGCCCGACGTGGGACTCGATCCCAGGACCCTGAGATCATGACCTGAGCCGAAGGCAGCGGCTTAACCCACTGAGCCACCCAGGCGCCCCACCACTCTTTTTTTAAAGGCATAATTGTGCCCTGCTTTCAGAAATATCAAAGGAAATGGGCTTTTTAAGATTGCCAAAACCGGATATCATTCTGACTCTCCTACTTCCAGCTCTTGTGGTCTCAGGCAAGTTAACTTCTGAGCCATAGTTTTGTTGATTATAAAGGTGGTTATAATATTTATTCAGCAGAGTTCTTTGCAGCTTTGATCAAAATAACTCCTGTAAAAGCAGTGTCAGTTCATTATCAGACTCTGAAAAATCCAGGTAGATTGGAATTCTTGGGTCAGTTTATTTTTCCATCTTAGAATAGAAATGGATGTGGTGGGCATCATTCTAAAGATTCCCCTCCCCACCCCCACACCCCCAGGATGCCTGTCTTCTGGTTGTTCAGTCAAACATTAATCTAGGTACTATTCTGAAGGAGCTTTGCAGATGGAATTAAGGTCAGTAATGAGCTGACCTTAAGACAGAGCGGGTAGGGGCGCCTGGGTGGCTCAGTGGGTTAAGCCTCTGCCTTCCGCTCAGGTCATGATCCCAGAGTCTTGGGATCGAGCCCTGCATTGGGCTCTCTGCTCAACGGGGGACCTGCTTTCCCCTCTCTCTCTGCCTATGATCTCTCTCTGTGTGTCAAATAAATAAATAAAATATTTTTAAAAAAAGGCAGAGAGGGTAGCCTTGATTATCTAGGTGGGCCTGAGGTAAGTAACTAAGGGGCCTTTAAAATCTGAAGATTGAGTCAGAGAGATGGGGCAGAGAGGGAGGCCCAGGGGACACAGACTAGAACATGAGGGGAACTCACTCACCATTGCTGACTTTGAAGGGGGCTGCAAGCCAC